>JAFELO010001178.1:443812-456606 GCA_017140195.1 Eumaeus atala | reverse complement strand
TCGTTTTCTTCTTCTTCAACTTCTGATATAAGCAACATCATAGCAAGATCAATGTCAACCATTTTATACGAGTTTCAACAACGAGATTCAACTGGCAACTGGTGTCCATCACTAATGCCACGAAAAAGCGCGCATTCTCGCACTAATTCACGCGAATACGCGCGCATTCGTGCGACTTCGCTTTGATTGTGAGGAATTTGACGCTTCGATGCGCTTCGACTCTGCGCTAGTATGAATTGACCCTAAATCATTATGGCACCCCGATGACCCCACAGAGGATGGGCCGGTGCACTGACACCGCTCCATGCGCGCCACAGGATAATGCTGGTGGACTTTTTTATCTTAGGACAGTGCAATGGGGTCAGAGCAAAAGCACCTCCTCCTCTTGCTCTTTATGCAATCGAAGCCCTATACGACTGCCGACGCCCAATAACATCCTCATAATTAGTATGCCGGTATGTTCCCCTCCATTCCTCATACATCCAATGGACTACCGGCTACTCAGAAAACGCACGAAATGCGATACCCAAGATGTCACGTGAGCCGGAGTTCCCCAATCGTGCCGGCCCAATTTCGCTGCAACACTGCTAGGAAGAATGGCCCACCTCATACTATAACATAGTAAAAGTCTACCTACATTTCAATTCGTACACATAAATGTGCTCCACAAAAGATAGGGACGTTGGGTAGTTGCCAGCGACAATTGTCTCATTTCACCCAATTTAATACAGACCAACCAAAACTGAACTAGAGCGTTCATAAGATGTTACGTAGGGCTTCACGTCGTTAACCGTCGGCTTTTACTCCTGTCAAAGTTAGGCGCCGTTTGTTCTTTAAGTAACTATGTACTTTGACGACCGGCTGGCTGAGTTTCTAACGTGACGGTTAGGCCGCGTGTTACGCCAGAGGTCGCGGGCTCGAATCCCGCCTGGATCTTGGATGCTTATATATTTCAGTATAAAAAATTAAATATGTAAACCTTCTTAAATTTGTAGTAATTAAGTTTTGCTACTCAAATATTTTATAAAAAAGCATATTTGTCATCTTTGACTGTTAGACTGAAGGTGTTTCCTGTGTCGAAGAAATTACACTTTTTACTTTTTTTTCGTCGAGAAGGACGGAATGATTTGGTAAAAGATGACAATCAAATAGTATTTCTACTTTCGCAGGGAACCTATATATTCTTGACAAAATTAAGCGAATTAAATGATTACATATAAAAGGGTGAGTTCATGATTTCTTGCCGACGCCATGTTTCATATCTTATGTTTCGAAAAATCTTTGTTAATGTTAAAATGTCTTAATTCTCACATGAGTGCATTTTGAAAGTAGTATTTACATGATCTATATGGCTACTAATTTGATAGACCGTATCATTAATGTGTTAGTTTGAATAGTATAGGCCACGTTTGATAGTGGGATGTTCGATTCTATTTAATTGTAACTGAGTATATATATTGCCAGATTTTAGTTGGCTCATGAAGCCTAGAGAACGGGACGGTATCTTATTTGTTGTGTGTTCTCTGCTCAATTTCTTTTTCTATACTCTACTCCTTTACTTTTCCCTTTTTAAATTCGGATAATATCAAGATATGAAGTCATTACAATCATTAAATTTTGAATATAAGAATTGAAGAATAATCTGAGAACAATTTGTGGTTTCGAACAATCTTAAATAATAATAATATAATAATGTCGTCTTAGCCGACTACAGCGGCCATCTCTATTGAAAGAGCCATCTGCGTGGGACATATTATAGTGCTCGAGTCTTTACGCAGACACAAGTGCACTCTCTATTCCTTCATTCTCCTATTCCGATGGGACGGCAATCCGACACTACCAGAGAGAAATCAGGCGCAGGTCCAACAGCTAAACGAGGCACGGAGGCATAACATCGCCAACTTCCTAACTCGGACAAAAATCCTAACAGCACTTTTTGTATGGTCCGACCCGGGATTCGAACCCGGGACCTCACGGCTGTAGCAAAACATGCTTACCACTAGACCACGAGACAGTCATTTGTTATATAATTCTACACTAAAACGATAATACGGAAAATATGGTTTTTTTTTATTTTCATACAGATTAGCAAAATTTTAAAAATAAAATTAAATAACAAAAAAAATATTTTTATACCGAAATAGTGAATAGTTATCTTGGGTTGAGAAGGCGGGGCATAGTATACTATAGTTTATTGTGAATTAGGCTCTGTACTCATAAAAGACCTAGGTCAGTATTAGTATATTTTGTTAAGCGTGCTTTGGAAATCCAACTAGACACATTCGATATTGATCCCTATTTAGGGCTTGTAGTCTAATGTTAACAGACTGTCTGTTAATTCTAAATAATTTCTGCAGTAGCTTTAAATTAGAAGTGACTGATCAGTTTATGTAATTCTTTGGATGGTGGGTGTCAGCCCTAATACCAGGAAACGGAGTGCTGTTTGCATCAAAACTTTTGAAACTTGTTATCCGAGTTCAAATAATAGACCTTTATGATTTATTTTCGTCACAGTTAGGGGAGGGAAACACTGTACGTGGATTTTGTTTTTCACTTCTTTGAAGTATGCGCTACTTCAAAGGAAAGTCTTTATCTTTTCGTTGAAATAACGAGCCAAGTAATTTTACTTTACTCACGGCTTGTCAGGGTAGAATAGTTACGTGATTGATTCATAGAGATAATACAGATGGGAAAGGGATGCCATAGGCAGTTGTATGACAGCGACGTCTTGTTTAATAAAGAAGGAAGATGAGAAAACAGTACTGTCTTTATCTAATCGTATGCGCATTGCGCAAGAAGTAAGATAAGAAGGACAGAGAGCGCACAGCACTTACTATATCTTTGGACAAATAATGTAGTGTTTTATGCTGGCTTCCCTTCTCTATTTATAATACTATCTCTATAGTTAAATTACATGATTTTCATACAAATTTTCACCGCACCTTTAGTCGTTTTCGGGTAGATTATTGAAAGAAATTTAATGGTATTTATCCTGTGTTTGAACTGATGTCCTCAATTATATGTATATCAAATGTCATTAAAATCTGTTAAGCTGTTTAGCCGTGAAACGTTACATCTGCAATTCAGTTTGCCCCAACCAAAAACTTTATATGACTTAGCAGTTTAAAAAAACTTGAAAGTTACATGCTAGGTGAACACCTAGTATGTAACTTCCAACTTTTTTTTTACGCGAGAAAGGCGTTTACGCCACTTCGGCATACCCTGGATGATTGCCGACCATTGTGATTCAGAATTTCCTAGTGGGAGAATTGGATTGGATTGATTGGAAACGGATGGTTCTCCTGGGGCCACTAAAACCCCAGGCAAACCATCTGTTAGGGATTCCTGTACCTGCGGAAATATGACACAACTGCTTGTTGTTAAGTAGTGAAAAGTGAAAAGCTGTTGAAGATAACTCATTATTGAATTAAAATTATTTACAAAATGTGTGTTTGTTAATGATTGACTCCGACGTTCCCTTTACTAATGTCCATGGAATGGTCCATAGATCACTAGTGCTAACCGCTACTAAATCCCAGGTCCAAATGTCCAATGAAAAATCTTACCGCTATTGAGGAAATGCAAAATCCCTGGATTTTGCATTTTCTCAATAGCGGCCCGGAGCCAGGTAGCGAGTGATGCCACACCGCGCCTCGAAGAGCGGGAGAATTTCTTGCCCTCGAAAATATGCTGAAGAGTTGTTGAGATTTTAGTAGCGTCTGTTTTTTCTTCTGTCTTGTTAGATGGTCATCCCATTGAAATATAATAATGAGAAAATAGGAAGTGCACTCGCTTCAGAGCACACACTTATACATTTGCACTACTTAAGAAAATAATTTTCTCAAATGACTCAAAGTGAGTCATGGCCTCCGAAACCTGAGTCCCGAGCTTTCGATCTTCTACTTATTAGCTTCGAACTCAAGTAAGTCTGCTTCTACCACGTTCCTCCAGCGATGCCTGGGATGGCCCTCTAGTCAGCTCAGTTAATCGACCCTGATACGCTCTCCAATCTGGCCAATCGCCCCCTATGCGTTCGACGTGTCCGAGCATCCGTAATCGATGTGTTTGATAACGCCGTTCACATTCACGTTCGACCCGGCCCAATTTATCCGCAGTGCGGCATGGCACTACCTCTTACTAAAATATCCTAAGTGCTTGACTAGTGCCTAGATTACACATATCATTAGCCTTAGCTAAAACAGCTAAGGTTAATGTCACAATTCAGCCAGGAACCTAATAATTTCAATGGAAATAGAACATTCATTGTTACAAACTAACATACACTGGGAAACTATGCGTACTGATCTTACACCTACGGAATCGCCTACAAAACTGAGCAACTCATTAACATACACACACACACACACTTATTATAAGCAAACGTGATAAAAGGCTCTCTTTTATTATGCCGATGTTTGTATTTTTGTATATGAGTGTGTATGAGTGTATGTGCACTTTATGTGTAGGGGTGTATAATTAAATTCTCACCAGGACGGTAATGTATAGAGTACAGGCTATTGGTCCTATTGTTTTTAGTTCCATTTCCGTTTGGAAAGTAATCGTGAAATTGTTTTCGCTCGTGTGTTGTATTTGTAATATTCAATTCATCGTCGTATTAATTATTATACTGACCCCTCTTTTACTTTAGCTGGGACGATGGCCTTGTTGGATGTGGTAACAAGAGATCAGTCAATGTTAACATTTGGATTAAAAAACATAAAATATTTATTTTCTTCTGTATAGTCCACTGATATAATAAATACAAATTGTATTTTGTCACTCTTTCTCGCAAATTATTACAAAAATTTCGAGGAAATTTTACGTTATCATCATCATCATCAGCATCATCAGCCCTTATCGGTCCACTGCTGGACATAAAACTCTTTCAATGAACACCAGAACGACGACAGAGATCGTCTTCCCACCTGGTAAACGGTCGACAAACACTTCGTTTTTGTAAACGCGGCCTCCACTCCAGAAACTTACTGGCCCTTCTGCCATCTGACCTTCTGAGTGTGTGACCGGCCCATTATGTTATATGCATTAATATTTGTTATAATATTATTTCAGTAAGAGGTAGTGTCATGCTACATTGCAACCGGACTCGGCTGCCACGACTGCGGAGGCCCCTCGCTCACGTGACACTGCCGTAACCTGACAAGCTGCAGCTTCGGTGTTGTGTTTCGCGAGGTTTGTAGCCGAGGCCCATTGGAGTTCAACCTTATGCGGTTGAAGTATACGGTGAATCGTGTCAAACCAAATTCATCATAGAAACAACTGGAACGCGAAATAATATGAACAAACACATTTGCACATTCAAAATGCATTACCAATAATCCTGAATATAATCATAGCTATTCAATTACGTACGCACGCCCTTCACAACAATCTCCCTCTGTAGCAGACGTCAAAGGAACTCCGACCCCGCTGTAGATTACATTGGAATGGTCATTTATTTTGCTCTTCGTAATAAAATAAAACAATAGTTTTGCTCTTGGGACTCTTTTTATTTAGTAAAAAATGTTGATCACGACAATATTTAGGATTGTCTTCTATATTGCTCGTCCGGTACATTCTAAACGTAGGACATTATTTCGTTTCGTGTATTACAAGGCTACTAAATCTAGTAGAGTAATCACTCTCGATTTGTATGTATACAGACACTAGTACATACGTTCTGTTCATATTTGTTCCGTTTTATTCTGTACTGTTCGATTATATTCTATTTTGTTATATTCCGTTATGTTTGTTCTATTGCGTTATGTTTGTTCATTCGGTTCTGTTCTGATGTACAAAATAAATTAAGACTTGCTTCTTTTAACATCGATACAACGTGAATTGTAAAAGATTTGATATTTTGAGACATATAATAGACCAAGATGTATATGATGTATATATGTAACCAAGAGAACAATGTTGCTTATTTAAATAGCAAACTTCACCGAATTTGTTGTCAATGTTATCAGAAAATATGTACACCGCATGAAATCGTTAGAAACATGCAACGACCAAAGGTCAAAGACCCCATGCGCGTCAGGTATAAGGGCGAGTAGCGGCCACTCGCTTTAGGTAACCGTATTGCGTTTCAGAGGCAATTAGGACAATTCTTTTTTACATATTTGGAATCAGGTACGGGCATTAAATTCGCTCCGTGATTTTATACAATGTCTTACAAAACAACATGCATTCTTATTTATTTACGAAGGTACCTTAAGAAGTATGTAAATATAGGATACAGACTTTTTTCAAAATATCGATGCATCGTATTAAAAATACCTTAATTATTTTCGTTATCTGGTGACCGCAATACAAATTCTCACAGTGACTAGATGGACGTGTTCATACATATTTATATATTTAAATTACTTTCTCATAATCGAACTGATATCTCCGACCGTCGCTTAATTAACTCTGAAACAATCAGGTCTGGTTTCTGGTTACCGGACGTTGTGGCCTTCTGGCTATTACCTTATACGGCGACAAACACACACACACACACAGTGGCTGGTGGTTGGATGCTTCTCCTCAATCAGGCAGCTCTCCACTTCTATGAATTCCTTGTCCCGTTTTCCCCAATAATACTTAGGATTATCGCATCGCGGTTTCACCAAATAAGTAAAAATATTGGTAATCGTAATTCTTTAGTTATATCTAAGGGTATTTATAATTTCTAACTGTAACTAATACTAGCCATAAGTTCTTAATGTTGTCCTGATGATTTTGTTTCGCGGCTTCTTCTCAGGCCAGGATAAGGATTGAGCCGGCAGTAGAAAAGTAACAACATTCAAAAAGAGATCTGTGAAATCATATTTTACATAAAATATTTTGATTTAAAATAACGTTCGGATATGGATGAAAATGTTTTTGTTCGGACCTGAACTTATTCTGTGGAAGCTAAGAGAAGCCCACTACAGCTATCATATTCTCAGGTTGCTATGAATGATCGCCTGACGACGAGACTAGATTTCTCGCAGATAGGAGAGTTGCATCCCTATATGAGGACCGAGAGGTCCCCGACTCTGGCGTCTGGGGAAGCTCGAGCGCGGTAGCTAAAATGGCCTTTTCGCTGAAATGAAAGTTTGACTCATGCACAGGATAATTAATGGGGGCCCGTACCTCCTTTCACCCTCAAATGGGTGACAGCGTTTTGATCATAGTCCACTACTTTTGTAACGAGAGGGTTGGGGTGACGAGACATCCGATTAAGATGTATTTGAAGTGACTTCTGATAGAGGGCAATTCAAAGTCCTTGTGTTGAGGTTGAGATTGTGTACGTACCACGGACCGGCGTTGGCCATTCGCAAGAAGTGATTTTGTATTTTTTGCAAAATCTCTATGTTGGAGGGTCTAGCGTGAGAGAATACTGACACCGTGAGTATCGGGCAGATACAGACTTTGTAGAACGTAAGCTCGTTTCTAAGAAACATCTTACTTTTAGCATTTGTTAGGTAATAAGGCTTATATAAGATGAACCGTGTTTTATTTCTGATTTTGGTTATGTGCTCTTTGAAGGTGAGAGCGCGATCAAGAGTGATTCCGAGATACTTTACAGAGTTTAGTCGGGGTATTTCTGTACCGTAAACGGCTATTGGGTCATGATGTGTCTAGCATTGCTGTGTCTGGTGCCACCAACAACTGCGCCACCGAAGCTTATAGCTCTACTGCCTCTAAGAGTTGACTTCTATTTTCCATCGTGTGAACCACTCACCGATCGAAGTGACGGCCCGCTGGAGATTAGCGTGGGAATCCTGACTGAACTTAGACTCGTGTAAAGGGCGGTATCGTCTGCTAACATCGCCAGCTCTATCCTGGAGTGGTGCCGGATATCGCTCATATAGGGTCACACAGGGTTATGGTTACAGAGTCCTGCATGTGGGCGCAAGGAGGACAGTGTGCACTTTATCCGATATCAGAAGTGCCGGTTAGGTATGTTGTCCTTAATATTTAGTACTAACCTATGAGGCATTTCTAGACGATATCGTTGCGTTTTGCCTTCGTGCCAGATTGTGACAAACGCTTTTGCCACGTCGAAGAAGATGGCGCATATCTGGTATTTATTAGGTTTTAATCCGTTCCATACTTATTTTGCTGGTCCATGAAGAGTTGCTTATCCCTTCCTACATCTTGGATGCTTGCGAAGAGAACTCTCTCATAGAGCTTAGCCAACGAAATAATGAGACATATTGAACGGTAGCTTGTGGGCAAATTCCTAGTCAGTGGCTTCCATCCACATGTTTGGAACGTGCACCCTTCAAGGAGAGCGTTGGGAATGTATACCAAGAGGTTTGTTAGAACGGGTGGCAAGATTTTAAGCACTTTGTTTGTGGTATCGCCAGGTCTCCGCACTCCGCATCAAAGATCTCGTACCTAGATGGCCCCAGGGGCCGTCTATGGTCGAGATCTTTGATGCGGAGTGGTTGGATATACAGTCTCGCCTTCTGGTAGTAGAGACAGACGGTACTCAGCTTCCTGATGTACCTCGGGTACGTGAGAAGGGATTAGTTGCAAGGTACTTGGCTTACTTTGGGACTCTAGCGTGTCCACTATTATCTCGGCCTTTTCATTATCATCTATTGCAGGAGGAAGATTAGGTTGGATGAGCTGGGGCTAAGTTAACTATATGTGCTTAGGGTTCGTGTGACGGGTTAATAGGCTATATCATACTACTCAGAAAGCGAGTAGTAAGAGTATTTCGCAATTTAGGGTTCCCACCTTCGGACGGATATCGCATTCGCGTCTCACGCTGTTCTTGGTGCGAATGCAGTCTTTGATATCTTCCGGGAGATCAGAATGACTCTGGTGGGTCATTGTGATCCCTTTGGTAGACATTTGAGCGTGATGCAGATTTGGCTAGTGTGATAGGTTTTTGCCATGGTGGCATCTTCACCGGGCTCTATGGTTGTTGCAGCATAGGAGTCCTAGGTGGTGCCTGTGAGGGCTTGATGGGTTGACAGACAGGCGTTGGACGCCGATGGCGGACCCGGTCCCCTGTAATTAGCGTATGGCCTTCGTTGCGACAGCGGCAACAGACCAGCCACTCGTTAGTCGGAAGCGTACATTCCCTATTGAGGTAGTTTCCCAGGCACTTACAGCACCGGGTCTGCAGTAGTATCGCTGGCAGTTGTGACACTGCAAGGGGGAACGTGCATAAATGCCTGGACTCCACGAATATACCGTTTAGGTTTCATACTCAAGAATGTTGCAGATTGCCTTGCTTTCTGGTGTTAGGGGCAGGACGCATAGGACATTATTAAATATAATTTTCGTTCTCGGGTTTGACATCCAATGTATCTAGGACACAGGAATACCCTGTCGTAAGAGGTCGGCTTTAACCTCCACTGTTGTCAGTTCCTTGGAAACTCCAAAACTCTTAGTTCTAACTTGTCCTCAAGCGCGTAGTATTGATAGTCTATAAGCCTATTTTGTGAGAAAGCCGTAGCGTGCAACGGCTGGTGGTAGTTTGAGTTATAGACTTGTACGTGGAGACCGTTCCTGCAGGACTTGGCTTCTGTATTGTATCCTGACTACCGTTAGTCAGTCGGGTGACGGAGGGTGCCGTGGCGATTTTGTTTGGCTGCGGGAAACGGTTTGGCTGTTTTTGGATTCCTTTCTCTGTCTATGTTGTCTCTAAAAGTGGACACGTAAGCGAAATAGGCATGGTAATGTGTCACGTGAGTGTCCGGCCAGCCACTGTCTCGCACAATTATCTCCGCAATTTTTTTTAACAATTTAATAACAACAAGGATAAAACTCACATAATGCTCCATATTAAATACGTTTGTTATATTTTAATATAACTTGGTGAGCCCAAGCTCACTGAATAGGAGGCTAAAGCTAAGCTGAGCTAAATATGCTCACTTGATGCTTATCTCTCCAATATCATCTGGGAAATTATCTGACAATGGACTTTGATCTGTACACAATGCGGGCTCTCCATGTTTTAGTAAAGTAATGCCATGCTGCATTGCAGCCGTATGCAACCGGGAAGTACTATCGCTCACAAGGTATCAACGTAAAGGTTAATAGTCAGCGTCCACATAAAACGGCTTAAGCGATACTTATATTTTTTTGTACATTTTCGGTAGGACCTACATCAAAATTTATGCGGGCGAGAACTGGCACTGGCATAACATGCGAGAATCATAAACTCCTATATTTATTAAAATATATAGTAGGGTGGCAAAGGAATAGTCGGAAACATTTGATGATTACCAACGTCATTAAACATCAGAATAATTATTGTGCAGACGGGTTTCCATCCTCTCCTTCTTCTCTGCAACGGGCCACAGGCTACTCACAGGTCAGTACACTGTATATAAACTGAAGCTCCTTCGTAAATTTTTCCCTTTATCTGGGTCTGCACTCTTCGTAATGAATATATTTTGGCATAGCTGCGGCGATAAGGCGGTCACTGACTCGACCTTCGTTTTATGACCTATTTCGCAACTGCATCCACGTTGTACGCAGAGCAATAAATCATTTTGTTATTGCTATTAAAAGGCATTATTATATGCCCTTATCAAATCATTATCATCATAACCATCCGCCGGACGACATCCACTGCTAGACACAAGCCTCCCCATAGAGCCCCGTAGGTCACGGTGGAGCCACTTTCATCCAGCAGCTCCCCGCCACCTAAACCAAGCCGTCAGTCCAACCGGGAAGCATCCTATGTAGCATCCTTATCAGCTCACCGGCATATAAATCTGACAATGCCATTACCATATTCAGACATATACCTATGACGTGAGGGAGAGGTGTCTCCATGGGGGTGCTGGCCCTGTGCTGCTGCAACGCTGCAATGATTGCGGCAATGGCGTTACCTGTCACTACAATGTCATTTTTATATTCAGAGAACACCTACAGGGTGAGTAAGAGGTTTGACCATTATAGTTACGATGGCCCGATGCAGCTGTTTGGAGGAGGAAAGGTCGAAACTGCAATAATCTACACATTTGTCATGATGTGAGGATATCTATGGGCGTTAGTAGTCGTCAAAAGGAGAGGCTTTGTTTACGGCGGTAGCACGGAGCAAACATAGGATTGCTCCTCTTTATTAAGTATAAAGACAACAAATAAAGATAACAACAAATACAAAACGTCTGTATTTGTTCTTTAAAGAATAATGAATTGCCAACTGACTGCGCAAAATTACTTTCAATAAGAGATATTTTAAGTGTAAACATCAGCAAGTAATGAATAAAATCTCAAAGACACGAAGTCGAAGCAGCTAGCATACTCATTCCTATACTAAAATTATTAAGGGGGATCTTTTGATTATTTGTTTATTTGCATTGAATGGGCTCCGTAACTACTAGACAGAAATGAAAAAATGTTTTACCATTACAACTATTTATTATCTGTGATGAATATTTTATAAAAACGGTGTAGATAATTGTGAATACTTTGATGAGGTTATAAAGGTGTGAAAAAATTATCAAAGTAAATCCTTATCTACCTGCAGAAATTATTAACACCTAACTGTCGCGACTGGCGTTGTTCTGTCATAAATTCAATTTGCTATCATAGTAGCGTGTAATGTTTGTGTGGCTGAACTTTTTGTTTTCTGTGAATCAATGAATTATTGCCATATTTGGTATAACTTTCGTTCAAAGCCGGGGCGGAATGCTAGTAATCAATATATTCCTTTGAATCGCATATTGTGGCAGCGCAAACAAACCAAAATGCCTTCCTATCTAAAATTAATTAACATCTAGCTTATTGGTCTTAGTTTTCGATATATAATATAAAATATAATGCTTAAGTTGATTAGTAGCTTGTTAGGCTGTTATTCTCATAAGTTAAAACCAAAACGATTAATTGTTTTAATTCTTTTATCTGTTTTTGTATTTTTCCAGTCATATTCCTAAAGATCTGATAGACTCGCACATATTTGAATAATTAGGCCGCTGAAAATTTTATTTCAACAATAGCAAACTTTTCAAACCCTCCTGGAACTGACTACCAGTGACTTTGTATAAATTAATTAAACTTCACCTTTTTAAGCTAAATGAAGAAACTTATGAATTTCATAAGCAGATGTTGCCATGGAAAATGCAGATGCATTGTTCTTTTGGATGGTTCAAACCTAACCAAGCCAAGCTTGGGATGGCGATGCACCATTATACCATGATAATTCCGATAGATAAAACCCGGTAAAATAATGCCCGGTCCATTTAATTATTAGCTAGTGGTTCTGATTTAAAATTATATATTATTTTCTTTAATGCACTGAAAGGCGGACGAGCAGTCGAAGCCCTTTGGTGACCATCGACGCCTATTATCATCCGTATGGTGAATCCACCAGCTGCTTTCAGACGGCTAGGACATAGCATAACCATCGACTTTTAAGACTATCATTTAAGCGAGCGATACCTGCCCGGTTGTGCCGGTCCGATGCGGCTACAACGCAACATGTTACTATCACTTACTTAAAAATAGTAGCCGTGGTAATGATAGATAAGTAAGCCAGTTCGTAGTAATGCCTCAGCGAAGATTGCGAGCGCGTCCGGCGATCAGATCGAAGTCACCTATTTAATTTATAGTTGGCAGCTGATCGTGCAACTGGCTGACAATACCACTAGTCCTGTTGCCACACCAATTACTCTTTTACTTTAATCTAAGTACATTTTTTTGTAGCTGAGGAAGAGGTAGGAGGTAGTGCCATGCGTAGAGCAGAACACTACGTATTCCTATGCAATGGGATTGGGCTGACACGACCGGGGAGGTACCACTCGCCCACATAATACTTTTTTTGTTTGTGACTACCCGGTGGCCCATTGGGGAGGGGGGGG
>JAFELO010001178.1:408557-434641 GCA_017140195.1 Eumaeus atala | reverse complement strand
CGTTTCCGCAGCTCTAGTCCCACGGCGGAATAATGCGATATTTTAAGTTTCCTATTTTGTAAAATGAGTGACGCAAACAGAAGCAAACAGAGGAAACAAAGCAAAAAAAAACCAAAGCACGTTTACGTAAGTAAAGCTGTAAAAAAATTGAATTTGGAATTCCTTACTAAAAAGGAGAAATCTGCGACAAAAGTGGCCACTACGAAAACGCCAATTTCATCTGTAACGAGCTAATGTTATTAGTATAGATTGAACCATGTACTGTTTTCGTTGTCTTAAATTCACGCGAATGTTATTCATTACAATAAAACTACTTTTACAGATTTTACTGCCCGTAAACATGACTGTGCTAAAGTATTTCAGAGCTTTAATCAACACGTGAGTCTAATTTCATTAAAATCCGTTAGGCGGTTTTAACGTATAGGAGACACGCACAGACATGTTATTATAGTAATTTTTGAATGTTTAACATTAGGGTATAATGAATAGGGCAATGAACGTATTAATATTATAGGATTAGGGCAAAGAACTGTAGTAGGCAATAAAATTTACATTGTAATTTTATTATATTTTTGATTATGATTAGTTTTTAAAATATTGCTGATGGCATTTTACAGAAGTTCAAATATTTTAAATCAGTCCTAAGTGACTAAAGTGTATGGAATCCTTAGTTTCTGTTTATCCTTACCATATATTATAAGAATTATGTATATCCTGACATAGTCAGTTGAAACTTATGTTATTATAACAATATCATTTTAATGTAATAAACATGTCATAATATGATATGATAAATAAGCTGGGGAGTTAATACTTCCTTCAACAAATATATGCTTTAAGTAAAATTTACGAGCACAAATATTTTGAATTCTTTAGATTATTCCATTTTATAATGAGGTGAGTATGCGTTTCTCATTTCCTGGACAAAATATATTTAAATGTATATTAATAAAATAATCAATTAAAATTATTTTTTATTGTAACCATTAGGCTACGTAAGGTTATAATTTATGAAAACTTGTCTTGATAGTATAGTATATGCCACGGAAGAAGAGAGTCTAAAGGCTCATTATCGGTTTTACCCAAAATAATAAAGTCGTGTAAAGAAAGTTATTACTTGTTCATTTTTAAGTAATGACTATTACTCTAAGACAAACCCTCACTTATACTTATCTTCGACGGTAAGCAAAAACTTATAACGTAATGACATTACTAAAATTACTGCAGATGTGAAATATTTCAAATTCCCGACGAGACGAAAAAGTGGAGTCTATGTCTACTTTTTAATTAAAACTGGTATAGTTTGAATTGAACTGTGTCCGCTTTTTTAATATTTTTAGTCACCTTTCTCTCACGTAGCTTCACATATTGTAGATATAACAATTTTCTGGATGGTTATACCTCCATATTACTGCTCAAGTTGGTAAATGAAAAAATATGGAGGCCGCACATGTCATCACCATCAACATTATCAGCCCTTATCGGTCCACTGCTAGAAATAAACCTCTTTCAAAGAAAGCCAAGACGCCCCATGTCCTGCTACTCGTATCCATCCCGGACCGGCCACTGCATGGAGATCGTCTTCCCACCTGGTGAACGGTCGACAACACTTCGTTTTCCTAAACGCGGCCTCCACTCCAGAATCTTACTGGCCCATCTGCCATCTGTTCTTCTGAGTGTGTGACCAGCCCATTGCCACTTCAGCGAGCTTATTCGTCGCGTGATATCGGATACTTGCAACGTTTTGAATATCGTTTTCATTGTCAATGATACAGCGTAAGAGCTAATTATATCATAGGGCCATGCTATTTTTTTAGGATTAAACGCGTATTGCGCACAATAACAGCTATGCTTCTTAGTTTCATTTGGTTTCTGAGTTTCCAGCGGCTCATTGGGGACGAGGTAATGTATGCCACTTCTCTACATAACAACTACGTGGACGTACATGTCGCGCGTTGGTGGTCATTAAATGGCTTCAATATCTCGTTTGTCTCTCTATACCATCCCATCCGCCCTTAGCGGTCCATGCTGGACATACGCCTCCTTCGATGAACGCCAAGAAAGTCTCAATTTCTACTTAACCGAAACATATCTCAGTGTTAGAAAGCACATCTATCGAGGAACATTATGGGCTGTATGCCATCATGCTAAAACAACAATGAAACCGCTGAGCACAGCTAACGTAACATTCACATGTAACTCAAGACTGTATGAGACGAAACCAAACATGTGTACAAACGTTCTTTTCAGACGTCAGCAGATGTTATCGACGTATCTATCCGTGTGTCAGTAGAAGTAATGAGGGGGAAAGTGGAATCTAAATACTGCTTTTGTTTTCTCTATTGAATGTGAAGCCCTAAACGGAATGTGAAACCATGAATTATTCATTTCATAGTTTTTTTAATACGGTTGGTCTGGATGGCCAAGTTAGTTTATATATTTAGACTTAGATCTGTTATCATGTCTGAAACACATTTCTTTTTTGTTTTGTATCGTTTTTAAGCAAAAAAGAAAGATGTGACTATTATAATATCAGTATGCGAGTGTCCGTGTATTTGTCTAAGTCCACTGGAATATAATAAGAATAATATCTGTGGACTTATCACACCACTTTAGCCTACTCCTGTGTTGAGTACCGTAAGGACTTGTGCTACAGGTACTAGGACAACAGAAATAAATTTAATATTTTTATAAATTTAAGAAATTTTATAGACTTAGGAGTTTTATTATAGAGATACATATAATACATACCTAAGCATCCAAGAATTAGATGGGATTTGAACTATGGCGTAACACGCAGACTGACCGCCATGAGACCAACTGAGCCGCTCGTTCGTCAGGATAATCAATGTATTTTAGTACAGATCTTTTTGTTTCAAAACTGGCGTGGCCGAGGTATAAATTATCTATGAACTCATTCCCTCTAACATAAGGGTCGCTCCACTTGAGTAACATAAAGATTCGTCCGTTCAGACGATCGCTAACGTAATAAAATAAAATAAGAATACAACAATATTATACCTATTACAAACTAAAGTTCTCAAAATCTTTCCGTCTAATGTGACAGTTCTTTTTCAATCCACATAAAAACCGGTACTGACCGGTTCTCACCAATGGATAGTAGTAGCGCACTGGCGAAGGTTTTACTATTTTGTTTACGTAAAAATTTGTGCGCATCCGGGGCTAAGCGCTAGTAGTCAATAAGATGCAATACTTTTTTCATAACTTCTTTCAGGAAGAGGTAGTGCCAAGCTGCATAGGAAGATGTAATGTCATGCATAGTACATGACACTACATCCTCTTGTGCAACGGAACTGTGCCGGCACGACCGGGGAGGTACGTCTCGTTCAGATAATATTGCCGTAAAGTGACATCTTCAGTGTCACGTTTCGTGCCGCTGGTGGCCCATTGGGGGGTAAAGGAGTGCAAAGCATCGGCATAGTAATTATGTGGATGTTTATGGGCGTCGGTATTCGTAAGTAGGCTTCGATTGCTCTTCCCCCCCCCCCCCCTCAATATATTATTAAATAATGAGTAGTCGTCATATAATAATTTAGCTCGAGGATAGCTCTGGTCCCCATCGATTACCTAATAAATATTACGATTTCATTCCCATTTCAAGCACGTTTGCACTTTCATAATTACGCATATTAGCAGTTATTACTAACATCTGTTGTATGACCTAGTGTCCTTGTGCCATATTTTGTGTTATCCGTCGGTACAATAGAAAATTTTAAAAGTGATTGAACCATGTGTTTATTGGAACTTTTTTGTCTATTGTGTTTAAGTTGACATTTAGTTTTAGTTTAATAAGTACATAACAGATGTCATTGTTCCGTCCAAGCTTTATTTCTACATCGCACTATCGGTGTGCTCCCCTAGAATATATACCTTGGAACAGGAGTTCTTATTAGTAAAGGTACAATAAAGTACTAGTCGTTCTCCCGATGGTTCCTAAGAGCTAGAAAATCTTTCTTTTGTAACAGGGTACGTTCCTAAAAACCATTCATTATTATCCGCGTATTTGCTACTATTATATTATTCGAAACGACAAGACCCGATCCCATTGACTGTACCCCCGTACAGTCATCTATTATAAGAAGTCTCTTCATTATATACCAATAGACCCTCCCCCTCTAGAAAATGTCGAAGTATCCCTGTGTAAGCTATTCATGACGGTCCATTAGCCCGTCACGATAATCTCTGCATAGCAGTCATGTTCAAACCACTTCTAGTTAGCGACCTTCACGCTATTTTCGAAAAATTAAACACAGATGACCTAACAGTCTTACCAGTCGCGTGACTGTCCTTAAAACTTATGTCGATGATCGTAACATCGTCATCTTCGCTCCGTATATCCAAAACCATTATTCTCCGAAAAGTAATGAGTATATACGTTCACCGAGTACAATCGATATGGCACTGGTTAAAAACATTCCTCTCGTCGTCAAGACGGCTGAAACGTCACACGAGTTTAACTCGGATCATACATATGGTTTAATAGAAATAGGAGATAGTAGATTTAGTAGCAATATTAAAATAAAGAAAAAGATCATCGTCTATAAATTGTTAAAAGATAATTTAGCAAACGTCAACTCGAGTGAACTCGATAGTATCCCAGTAAGTATAGACTCTCCTCAAGCTGTTATCGCAGCCTCATCGAATAGTCACCGCCGTAATGTTTAGCAAGATGAAGGAATCGTTAAAAGAGATCTTCACCGTCCCAGAGGACCATTTAGCTCTCTCTGACGACGTTAGAGACCTTATCCGTCGAAAAAATGCGGCTAAACGTCTGCACGACCGCAATGGAGGCAAGCCATCCGACAACTCGAAGGAGATGTCAAAAAGGCTATACCCCATTACATAAATTTAAGATTGCCTCAGCGAACAATCCCCGTCTCATAAGGCCTACTGGCCACTAGCGAGGGCTTCGAAATCCGAAATGTTGGCTCAAAGCCACCACCTAACAGCGAAAATCGAATAGCTGTACTAGAGGATGACGAAAGGGCGAAGTATCTAGCCGACACACTAGAGAGTCAATGCACTTCTAGCTCCCTCGCCGCAGACCCCTCCCACATAAAAGTGATAGAAAGTATAGTAAGGGCCCGCCGGACTGTGCCACCGGATGATGATGATGAGATTATATGTCTGACGGACACAAAAGAAGTAAAGGATCTAATAAAGAACCTTCACTCAAAGAGGGCCCCTGGGCTCGATGGAATAGCCAATAAGGCGCCGAAACAGCTACCTCCCGTAGTTATACACCTCTTAGTGTGCATTTGAATGCCCTTGTGGCGTAATGCACCTGCCCAGACATATGAAAGGAAGCCATTGTGATTGGCATACTGAAACGGGGGAAAACCCTGGTGAAGCCTACTAGCTACCGGCCCAGAAGTCTTATAAGCTCGTTAGGTAAAATCTATGAAAGGATAATTCTCGCACGCCTAAAAACCGTGATACGAGAGAAAAGCCTATTCATAGACGAGTAGTTCGCATTTCGCGACAGCGATAGTGTAACCTCACGGAGTAGTACTATCGGGGCTCAAAAGACAGGACCGGCCACGCGGTACCTGCGCATCAAAGTAGACATCTTTGATGTGGCAAAGGCGTTTGACAAGATTTGATTTGGCATCAAGGCCTCATCTTCAAACTATACCAATTAGGACTGCCTCACAGGCTGGTACTGATCATAAACAGTTACCTACCAAACAGGCAGTTCCTCTACAGAGTGGAAGGCACCCTGTCCTCCCCTCGTCCCCTGAGAGCCGGTTGTCTGCAAGGATCGGTTCTCTCACCTACCCTCTTCAATCTGCACACTAGCAACATACCGCGATACCCCAGAATTCAGCCGGCGATGTTGCCCAACTACGGAGCCAAACTACTCCAAAAGGCCGACACCGAAATCGGTGAATGGTTCTTAAAATGGAGAATATGGGTTAATGCGGAGAAGAGTAAGTCCATAATCTTCTCACTACATCACCCCTCGCATAGACGAGGTAACATGCCTCCAATCCTGCTCTGGGGAGCGAGATACCTAGAGCAGAGACGGTGAAAGACTTGGGAGTCACTTCGATAGGGCGATGAGCTTCAAGAATCACATAGATAACGTACTGAAAAAGGCACGATATGTCCTTTTTAAACTTTACTCTCTTATAAACAAAACGAGCAAAATGGCGTATAGACAAGCTCACTTTGTATATTACATGCATTCGACCGATCACGTCGTATTGCAGTGCATCATTCATTGTGTGCAGTGCAGCAAACATATCCCCTACCCAAATAGAACGTTTGCAGAAAATGCAAAATAGATTCTTACGCATGGTTACTGGATGGTACCACGGGTACTTCCGTAACATCGATCCTACGATGTGACTTTTATTTGACCTCGATTAAAGGACACTTCAAAGAGCTGTCCCAAAAGTTCTTTGACCGTGCCCTTAATCACAAAAACAAATTGATCGTCCAAACGTAGTCCGTCATCCGACGTTATTAGCCGACTCCCGTTACCGTAGGGCGAAGCACGTATTGCAGGACACCGACGACGCGATCGCGTTAGCAGTAGCTAAGTCCGTCCAAGAACAGAAACAAAGAAACACCAAGACACGCTCCCGCAGTAAAATGCGAATAGGTTCAACCAACGGAAAGCAGCTTTTAGCCGGTAGTAGCTATCGCCTCACGACCTGAGCCCGACACACACTTCAGGCCCCCTTGGGTCTGCTAGATGGTGTGCATTTTTCCTGCTAGAACCAATACTATATACACCGCTCGTACCGGTCGAGTGATGAAACCTTACATATAGTGACACAGTTATAACACATATGACTGAAAGATTGACAAACTCACACACCGCTTACGGAAACGAGCCCGGATTGGAATCCGTAAGTTGAGAGTTCAGATTTACAGAGATAAAATAACGCGACTTTAGAGAGCTCTAATAATAATAAATAAATCATGAACACGGCTTTTTGCTGATTTGTAACGCAAATCATCCCCTCCCGTTAGAAGGGGGCGAGGAGGCCGGCCTCCTCAGATAAGCCGAACATTGAATGAGCTCAATTATCCTTATCCGCGACACCGCAATTTAAACGGCATTGTGCGCGCGCCGTCCCACTGGGGAGGGGGACCGCTTCCCCCTTTTCGGTCTCAAAAATAGTTCTGTAAGGTACGTCCACAATCAACCCGTTACATCTCTTCCCATCTGCGGGAAAATAGGGGGGGTCTGTCCCCCTATCGTCTCCCTAAACCTGAAGACACAAAAGTCTTTGTTAGTCAGTCGAACTGTTGAGGCAGGACAAGCGCTGCCAACCAGTAGTAGGTCCCTATGAAAAAAAAATTGGTGAGAAGCGCAGAGTTTGGAAATTTCAAAAAAGATGATATGAATAAAAGTTATAAATATGTTGTGCCATAAAAGTATTTCAGTTCTTGTTTCCCTCTGGATCCTGATGCATTCTTGTATCAGGTCATCTTCCTTAATATCTATTATATTGACGACCGGCTGGCTCGGTTGGTTCGTAGTGGTTAGAACGCGTTACGCCTGAGGTCATAGATGTTTTTATATGCATATATATTTCTCTAATAAAAATCTTAAGTATATTACCGATGTATCCTTACGGTACTTAGGACTTATTATTGTTATCTGTGCCATTATTGACAAGTTCTGTTAGCTAATCTATGGCGCAAAATAAACCATGTACCCATAATTACTGTTATATATTCCATTTTGCAATTAATACACAAGCAGACAGCAAAACATGTAACGGTCCTTTTTTTTCGGAGGGACTTACTACTGGTTGGCGACGCTATTGCACCCGCCCGTACAGTTCATCGGACTAGTGAGGACTTTTGTGTCTTCTATTTTAGGAAGACGGTAGGGGGACAGACTCCCTACCTCTTTTTCCGTAAGTGGGATGAGACGTACCGTGATGTTTGTGGGCGTACACAGTCCTTTGCGTTTCGCAGCCTGTTAAAAGCTAGTAGTTTACGAAGAAATTGAGTCGAAATTCAACAAAAACGTGTACCAAGAACTCTTGTATCAAAGATGCAATGAGAAGAAACGTTTGTCGGAGACATGTTTCCACCATAATACCTCCAGCATGAAGTCGTGGGAAACACATGAAAATTCCAATTACAGGAGCCAGCCACCGCGCTCAAATATTGTTCAATTATATGCTGTGATTGTCACATGCCGCCTGGAGCGACATAAATGTCGCGTCACAAGCTTCTATATTTAAATTCGAAGTAACTAACTGATATCCGCAACTTCGTCTGTGTAATCTCTTTTTACATTTCTTTTTACTCTTAGTTTATCATTATTATCGTTATTCTGCCTCGTGGTCGAATGGTACTTTCGTTACCAGCCGGCTAAACATGATTTTTTCATTAGATTTTTTTCGGCGAGATTTGCCTACCTGGGAACTATTCTAACTTTACATACTAAAAGTAACTCTATGAAAAGTTATGCTACAAAATATGCAAATTTCGCATCAAGCCTTGATATTATTTACCTAATTGTATAACACATGAAGGTACTGACTTTTGATAATTGACTTTTGTGATTTAATTCAAAGTTTATTTTCCTCTTTAAAGGGCAATTGGCCTGTTTTTAAAGTTTCAATTTTTTTTTTATTAGGTGATTTATAGCGTGGTGAGCAAACTATCGAACAGACCAGGGGCCTATAGACTACGCAAAACCATAGGTTTTTAACATGACATTCTTCTGTCACTTCACTATATACTAATTTGAGGCCTGAATAAATTCTTTATGCAAAAACAGATGAAAGCACTAAGACGAAAAAAAATCTCCTTTTTATTGATCGCTCTGTGTTGCCGGTAGTGTCCAGTGTAGCTTTGTCGGTTACTATATATCGGTACATCGTCCTGCGGCGATATAGGCGAGTGGTCGTTAGAGGGACCCAACTCCTTTCTTGCAGATGGGAAGGATGCATCCCGATAGTTATTTAAGATCAGCTCAAGTAACTATTATTATCTTGGCCGATCGGACCGGATCCTGTGGACCCCTCTACCGTTGCTCTACTACTACGTCTACTCTCCACAGTTTACCTTGCATTATCGTAGGGGCTGGAGAACTCGTTGAGCTATAATGACTGGGGGAGACCGCCCCCCCCCTTCCACCACGAGCAGGTAGTAAGACTCACGCGCGGTCGTCGTGGTTAACATAGCTGTACGGGACTTATCTCTCTAAGTTTACAGTTAGAGGAACGCAGAAGAAAAACTTTCTACGCTCCACATTCTATTTCCACAAAAGTATGAACGAGACTTTTTAATATCTGTTTTTTGTAATACACTGATTGCCCCAGTTTCAAATCAGCATTATTGCATTTGGAATATAAGTTGGAGACGGTAACTAGCTGAAATGCGAACTCCTAAAGTCTAAATGACAAGTCGAAGTTGAACACCAATTTTAGCCAAATGGAACTACGACTCATCTTTACTTGCAGACAATTTTATGCACTATTAATTCTGACTGTTGGCTCCCAAAGACATATTGCTAAAGTTGCCAACATTTGAGTGAATAGTTGATAACTAACGAACAATCCTGTTTGACCTAAGGTATGTTATTTTACCAATACTTTGCCATTCTTGTTTGGCACTGTGACCACACACCACATGGAACATTTATGTTTTTGACATCAATGTTGCATATCTCTCAGCAGACTTTCATGGTCTTCTGATGATTGGTTCAACAGCTGACGCCTGTGCTATTTTCGTGAGTAACGCATTCGCTTATATAACTGTCATAGATTTACGAAAATACGAGATATACGATTTCATATTCAACTGTCATTGTAAAGTATTCGTGATTGAACATAAACATTTCCTTGAAATGTCAACCTTAAGCGCATGTGTTTAAATTGTTTTTACAAAGTGACAGTTGCACATCTCTCGTACGGTTTACACGCTCACTGTATATCTTGGTATTTTTATAAATCTATGATAATTATACAACAATCATATTCTCAAAAGAATCTTTATAATTCACTTTTCAATGAGAAGAAAAACAATTTTTTTGTATTATTTTACACAAAGATCGAAGCGTTTACATAAGTCACAATTATAAACATATTTGGGGGTAAATAAAAAATACCTAAAGTGTATTTCTGTTGGTCTTAAATCTACACTCAGCCATCTTAAAATAAAGTAATGGGCTTAGAATAACAATACTTAATAAACCTGCAGATGTTATAATAATTGTGTGAATTAGTTAATTGATATCTATATTAGCTGTGGAAAACCCAGCTGTTCGCCGCCAAACATTAACACAACATTTTCAGATTATCTAATTATTAAACAACAGCTTGATGAAAGTGTTACAATTTTACTTACGAAAATGGTACTTTACTCAGTGGAGACAAGAGAAATAGCAACTTTGTTCAACGGTTTTTATATATTTATTCTTTGTTACCAAAGTCGAAAATATCGTCTTTTTCCGTTGCTAAAATATTTACCTTATAAAGAACCTTACAGTTACTGCATTGTGGTCTAGTGGTAAGCAACCACAACCACGAGTTCCTGGGTTCTAGTCCGTGGTCGGACCTAAGTGTTATTGAGATTTTTCAATTTCTTATAATAGTCCGAAGTCAGGAAATGGACGGTGTTTCACCCCGGGCCTCGGAAAACACGTTAAGCCGTCGGTCCTGGTCTCCATAGAGATGGCCACTGTGACCGAAAATCGTCTAGGGTGCCTCAGTGAGCGGTGGGGAGCCTCCGTTCATAAGTTACTGGCGTAAGCGAGGAATTTCTGAAACAATTTAATTACTTCAGTGACTTAAATGTTTGAGCGCCTAGTCAGCTCAGTGCCGTTGATACCCGTCGATGTTGTAGTGAAATTTACTAATCTTATTTCAATTTCAGGCACGTTCGCACTTAGGCCTATTAAATCCGAATTTATATTTGAAAGCTACTATGGAGATTCGTTGACGTCTGTAGAAGATCACTGCCAGGTTGTGCGGGGTTCGTAAATTCATAATTTGTAAAAGAAAAAGAACCGGCCAAGTGCAAATCGGAACGCGCACAAAGGGTTCTGTTCAGTCATCAATTAATGTAACATATATAGACATCATTACAAATATAATTACTAAGTTAAATTGTTTATCGCTTACTGTATGTAAATATAGTTTATATACTGGAAACAGTAAACAATTGATCTTACTATAAGCTCGTTTTATCGGCCGCTTTTATGTATTTATCGAGTTTACAAATTGTTCAATATAGTTTTGGGAGTTATCTTTAAGTCAAATAACACTGGTGTCCTATTTACGCAAGAAGAATTAGGTCATCCAAAATGGGTAATGCAGCGAACCCCATAGCCATAGAAATAAAGGGACGCAAAGCTTTTTATTAGCATAATGATATTGGCAATAATCTCATGATATCTCCCCAGCTCCGTACCCCTGTACGTGGAAAGGCACGTAGCCAGTTATTGTGTTTTTCATAAACATCAATTTGTAGCAAATTATGTACTAGGACCATAAAAGGTTCACATTGAATAAAACAATTTCTTACAGTTTTGTATATAGAGAAACGAGAAATTGGAATCATCACATGCAGATGTCATGCCCTCAACCCAATGGGTTATTGGTTACTCACAACCCGCACAAAACGCGACGGTAGATTTCTTTTAAGCGGTATTCATGTGAGCAGGAGGTACCTCTCTGGTCGTGTCAGTCTAATTCTACTGCAATAAAGTAGACCTCTCGTTCACCATAATTCCGGCGTCAAGTGATGTTTATGCTCCCGGAATTCGTGCGGTTTGTACGAATTCGGTGGCCTTGAGAAGAAGGAGGTTACTTATTTGTTAGCCTATAAACAGTGACGTCAGCGATTGTTTGTAGAGGGACAACTCTATAATTAAAAAAAGAACATTCTGCAGCAAAGAGGAAAATGACTCAGATGCGTTGCAGAGTTTTCTAATTTTCTCTCACACTTTACGCTAGTATTTTTTATAGCATAGGAGGTAAACGAGAGTTTGGTCACGTGATGGTAAATGAACACCGACGCTCACAGATCAGAGTCCTCGCAGATGAGCTGTCTGATTTTTATAACCTTTTATTGAATGTCCCTAAGACGGTTCATTTTTAGACTCTTATCTTGAATATCCCAAAGTAGTATCGGTCCAGAAATACCGGAGTGTATGGGAATAGTTATTTTCCTTATACCTTGTGATTCTGTAAGAATAAAATATTTGCAAAAGTAACATTATCATTTCAACATAATTTAAATATGTCATAAAATGTGAAACTTATGATGTGTTGTACACGGCATAAATTTCTACACACACATGCACATGTTATACATGTCTTAAATTTGTACACACATACATATATAAATTGTATATGTTGTACATATCATAAATTTCAAGGCAAGTTGTAAGGTAAAATAAGATAGAATTGTTTTTGTGTGAGCGAAATAAGGGCATACCACCTCATTATTATAACACACAAGTTACATGTCAAGGGCAATCGTAAACCCTGAACTAACTATGTGTCACATAAAATTTGACATCGATGTAACAAATCTACATAATGGCCTGTGAAGCTATAGCCCAGTTAACATTCCGGTAAGGTGCAAAATAGACACAGTGCTACCAATTATTATTAGCATAAATTAATCACAAAAGCTAAAGGATTAGCTTTAAGCTTAAGCCAAAAAATAAAACAAGTAATTCGCTATTAGCAGGTATCGCCTTTAACTATCAATATTTAAGACATTTCCAATTAAAAACTCCAACTCCCAGAATTCTATCTTCATTATAACATAGTTTTAAGTAAATGTTGAAGGTTGGTCTCCAAGTGACATTTTTGTTTGTATGGTAGAAAAAATATATTTAAAAACAAGTATATTCAAAATCCCTTGTTTTTTATTCGATTTATAACCTCTGCATCATTGAAAAAGTTTAAATTATAATGATAACAATATCAAGATCACTTAATCTTTTTCGTACCTAGTGCCAATATAACAAATACACTGGTACAAGTTTCTATAAAGCACCGACTTGGCGTTAATTAATAGAGGCGTGAAGGCTTAGTTTCATGTTATAATGAACGTAAAATTAATTTAGTAACCGCATGATTCATGTGTATTAGGCAAGTTGTCTTGTTTGATATACCTATGTACTGTGCACTATGTCACCATAGAGATTTAATTTATATAAAATTCCCAAGGAAATTACAGCGGCGTGCCTAATAAATTTATGTAAACGAATGGAGAGTATAATTGAGTTAGTTTGGAAGTCGGCGCAGACATTTTGTGATATTTTTTAGAAGTCAATGAAATCCTGGGGTATTTGAACTCTTCGCCAAAGCTAGCTTTAGTTGTGAACTGTTGACTGATAACTTTATTTCAAAAGTTTTATTCGTTTAATTGTGTAATTATTTTATTCGACAAATAATCACTTGCCAGTAGATATTCACAGCTAGTCTGTCCCTCAACAGGACTAAAACCGCCACCACAGCGGCAACCCATACCACAGAATAACCCGATCAAAATCGATACAGTTTCTCTTATGTTATAGAGGTACCGTCGGAAACTTTTTTTACGTAATAGTTATGAAAATGCGTTGCCCACCTCCTCCCTCCTCTCCGCGTATATCACGCGACGAATAAGCTCGCTGAAGTGGCTATGGCCTAGTCACACACTCAGAAGAATGGATGGCATATGGCCCAGTGAGGTTTTGTAGTGGGGCCCGCGTTTAGGAAAACAAAGTGTTGGTCAACCGTTCACCAGGTGGGAGGACAACCTCCGTGGAGTAACCTGTCCGGGGTGAATACGACTAGTTTATAATAAGGAATTTTACTATGATAAGCAGCCGAAACTTCGAGGCACTCTAGTTAAGTATAAGCGATTTTAACCCCGCAAGGAAGACAAAGTGTAAGGATTGTGACTATTGGTATTTGATTCTCTCTGCCTACCTCATGAGGTACAAGCATGAAGATGTGCTGTTATACAACCCAGCTGGAAGTGGCTGTGCTGGCATATTCAGGGAACTCAATATGTCCGAGGGCAGTAAGCTTCATAAAAGATCATCATCATTATCAGCCGTTATCGGTCCACTGCTGGACACAGGCCTCTTCATTGAACGCCAAGATGACCGATCTCCTGCTACTCGCATCTGTCCTGGACCGGCTACTGCACGGAGATCGTCTGGTGAAAGGTCAATGAACACTTCGTTTACCTAAACGCGGCCGCGCAAAGCCTGAAGACAAAAGTCTTCAACCAATGCGTTCTCCCCGTGATGACCTACGGGGCCAAAACCGGGCCTCTTAATTTTGGACTGGTCCGCAAGTTTGTGGTAGCTTAACGAGCTATGGAACATGCTATGTTGGGTATTTCTCTGACAGACAGAATTCCTAACGAAGTCATATGGCAGAGAAGTAAAAGGACTTCACTCGCATGAAAATAAATTAAACACTTATCAACGTTTCTTTATTTCAATAAATGTGTACGTACAACATTAATGTCTCAGACGACGGCTTGGAAACTCAATGCATTTACACTGGCAAACAGAATTCCAGTGCCATTGGAAGGTTTCAGTAAAGGGAACGTTTGCCAATTTTACAAATGGCTGAGATATAATAAATATATAATGAATGAACAATTAAATTGTTGCCAAAGGCGTTTCATGTTTCTATTTGATGTGCTTCCGGTTATATACTTGTATATGTTATTGTGTGTTGGATTACTTATAATATCCTCCATACTACCATCCTACCATCTACAAGCTACATTACCAACCTACCATCTATAAAGCTACATTACCATCCTACCATCTACAAAGCTATATTACCATCCTATCATCTAAAACGCTACATTACCATCCTACCATCTACAAAGCTATATTAGTATCCTACCGTCTATAAAGCTACATTACCATCCTACCATATACAACGCTACTTTACCATCCTACCATCTACAAAGCTACATTAACATCCTACCATCTACAACGCTACATTACCATCCTACCATCTACAAAGTCACATTACCATCCTAACATCTACAAAGCTACATTACCATCCTACCATCTACAACGCTACATTACCATCCTACCATCTACAAAGCTACATTACCATCCTAACATCTACAAAGCTATATTAGTATCCTACCGTCTATAAAGCTACATTACCATCCTACCATATACAACGCTACATTACCATCCTACCATCTACAAAGCTACATTACCATCCTACCATCTAAAACGCTACATTACCATCCTATCATCTAAAACGCTACATTACCATCCTACCATCTACAAAGCTATATTAGTATCCTATCGTCTATAAAGCTACATTACCATCCTACCATATACAACGCTACATTACCATCCTACCATCTACAAAGCTACATTACCATACTACCATCTACAACGCTACATTACCATCCTACCATCTACAACGCTACATTACCGTCCTAAATGATTGACTCTACGTGTATAATGGCAAGCTATAACACATCAGAGAGATACACACCCAAGGTGCATCATACCATGCTGCATTGCAGATAAATTGGACCGGCACAACCAGGGATGTCCCTCTCGCACACATGATACCGACGTAATATGACATCCTCGATGTCATGTGGCGTACGGTTCTGAGTAGCCGGTGGCTGATTGGGGGAGGAGGTAAGAAAGGAGAGCAACGCATCGGCAAAATTATGCAGATGTTCATGGACATCAGTAGTTTTAGAAGGCCTCGATTGCTCGATTGACCCCTATAGTATAAAATAATTCTCTTGGCGTATGGGGCCATACAAGATATTGTATGTGTCTAACTCAAGCATCAGCTGTCATCACAAGGCAGAGTATGCAACATTCACAAACCGCACGAAACACATATAACACCTGTCACTTTACTACTTGTGAGCGAGAGGTATCTCCCTAATCACGCCGGCCCAATTCGGCTGCAATGTAGCATAGCACCACCTCTTACTATCTGCTCAGACTACTTGTAGACGTAGAGCGTTGGCAGGGACGCTCCATGTAAACTATCTTCTGTTATATATCTTATTCTATAGAATGGAAAAAAAATCATGGATCAATTGATGATTCGATCGAAGAAGATTCTACTATAGTTTTAATAAAGGAACACCCACAACGCCATATACGTATAATTTGCAAATAGAATTGAAGGGTTGATCCCTTCAATTCTATTTGCCAACTATACGCGACACATTTAATACGCTTAGGTTCGATGGGTATTGAAGATTTCCATATTCATTTACATTCTATAACAACCTCGGGCTCTCTCACGTATATCTGATATTATAAGATATATTTGAATATTAGATAGATCGTGACACCTGAGACCAGACATTTAGTCTCTCTACTGTTTACTTGCTGTGGTGTATGTCACGATACGGCCGCGACGGCAGGTAATTAAATTCCAGCCGTAGATTGTTTTCTTTTTAAGTAAAAAGGAGAAAACGAACAGTTTGAGTTCTTGTTATAAGCACCGATGCCCATAAACATCCGGACAATTGTTCTGCAAATATTTATGGCCTATTGGAGGGGAGGAGGGATGACATGACAACAAAAATGTGGATGATAGGCATCGGCATTAGTTAAAACGTTGTTATTTCTTATTTGCCCCCCTGTACTGTAAAAAAAATTGTCCTCATTTCCTGCCCCTCCGATGGGTCATCATAAACTCTCAAAGAGGACGGCGTAAGTGACACTTCTGTGTTCATGTGAGGGAGACGTATCCATGATCTCTCTCTCCATGGTCTTGCTCAATTAAGCTACAACACAACATAGCTCTACCTATACAAGTAAAAACTACTCTGACATTTATTGATATCGATATTTTTACCGAACATTTCACAGTATCGAAAACAATCGATTAGTAATCCATCAATTATCGGTCTCTAGAACTCGTGCAGAACAATTCGACGCATCTATTGTATCGCTTCGCAGGCGTATGGTAATAAATCATAAAGCTTCGTGTGTTTTTTGTGTAACAGAAATGCTGACCTAATTTTGAACGAGTGTGGACTATATTTAGGTTATTATGACAAATAATAAAATATTTATGTATTTTAGCGAACGACGATAGACTGTGCACTTTATCCTGTCTTAAATAAATATAGTGCGAACGTATGTGTATGTAATAAGCATACACGTACGTATATAGTTCGTACCTGTGAAATGTTAATATAAAAATAAGTCTTTTATTCGGAACTAAAACTAGTTCGGAATGTATAATTATTATAATCAATACATACATAATTAGTTTTTAAGTGTGCTTTTAGCCTGACCATTTCCGACTCAAGCGCCGCTCCGAGCCGGGTGACATTTTTCGCACTTCCACCCGTAAGATGGCACTTTTTCGATTGCTAACTATTTCCATTGTGATCTATTTCTGGCTCTCCATCTCCAGTGGTGTTTTCTCATCTTATTCGGATCTATATTATATAAAACTCTTCAGTCACTGAGTGACTGATTGACTGTCTAACAGACAAATCACGGCCTATACTACTATAAATAGATACTTGAAATTTGGTACAGATGGATCTTTCATGTACTTACATCACTAAGAAATGATTTTTAGAAATTCAATCACTAGGGGGTGAAATGGGGGTGAAGTTTATGATATGAAATTTTCCCATATTACGCGGGGAAATCGCGTGACTTGTATGTGTCAAGGAAACATTGGCTGCATTTGTCAAGCCTCATTGTATTTCATCTCATGCTTCTAGCTTTAAATACGTTTTTTTTATCTAACTTTATCCTCTTTGTATATTCAGAACATAATTTGAAGAACATTGTTCAGATCATAATGAATTCCTATACCTATTTTAAGCATCATTTTACGGAGCGATATATCTATGATACTAGTATAGAAAACAAATTACGTATAATTTGTTTTCTATACTAGTATCATAAAAGTGAAACATTTGTTTGTTTGATCATTTCTTTGTTTGTCTGCGTTAAACGGATTATGAAACAGCTGGACCGATTTGAAAAACTATTATACCAATAGAATCACATTATTTGCGATGAACGTAAGCTATATAATATTTTATAAAACGTTTTGATACTTATGAAACTTAAAAAAATATTAAAATAAATCATTAGTCGCAAAAAAAAAAAAATACTGACAAATAGCTGCACCGACATGATTTGTTCTGTCATTAGTTTAATTTGCTGCCATTATCATGACATTGAATCATCATTGCCGTGAATTCATATTTTTTATATTTTTGTAAATCAATAAATATTTGAAATATTTCGTGAAATATCCGTGGGAAGCCGGGACGGAATGCTAGTTACTAGCAAGAACTAGACTATTGATATTTACAATATTCCTTGGTTCATTATTTAATATCGCATATAATCGCATAATAATGCGACATTTATATTATGGACATTGGAGTGCCATGGTCATAGATGGCAATATGTATATGGGTAGTCGTCGATAAAGTGACCATTGGTTACGGTGCGGTAAAAAAGGGACAAGGGTTGTCATAAATAATAGAAAGACATCAAAGGCGTGCTCTTTATTTTGATTGTATCTAGTTACATATTTTAATACTTTTGCAGCACGAGTAAATAACTTTCCTATATTATACAAATAAAAAAAACATAGAAGACTCCGACACGCGAACTGAGTTTGCTCCCACGATTCTAAAGTGAAATGCGTAAGCTTGGTGAAGCGTTCCGCAGATGTTACATTCGATCGTCCGACCGCTTTAGGTTCGGTTTACGATCTGTGACCGTTGATTTACACGATTTTACCTCTCAAATTGTTGTCTTACTTCGATTCTTAAGGAAGGAACTACAATGATCTATGAGTGTGTTCGCTAAATAATAAAAAACAACGACATTACTACATCCCTCAGTCTTTTTTTATTGATATATTTAGTTTTTCCACCAGTGAACTGATCTCGAATTACATTTTATTCTTCTTGTAAAAGAATGTACCTTTTTATTATTTACAAAGGCCCTATTCCCTTGTTATGAATTCTTAATGCTTTACAAGTTTTAAGATTAATTTTCAGAAATATTTCGTAAGTCTCTAGAGATCTTACTGTTAGAGTTTAGTGATTTTTTAACGAGTTCTACTCATTTTATAAGGCATACAGCTAGAACCTATTTCAAATTAATAAGGTCTCAGGGTTACGGGCTACTGTTTTATTTGGGGGGGACAGTGCCCTCGGGCTCCAGTAGTCTTAGGTGCCCCAGGTGCTAATGAAAAGTGTTCAAAAATAAATTATTGAATGAATAGGGGTCACCTCTCAACGCCAAGTAACGAGCGCCAGCGGAGCGCTCCCCGGCGCTAGTCACACACTACCCGATCATGATCCCACCATGAGACAATCACTGACGTCGGCGAGCCAAGGTCAGTGACCTCTTCAGGACCAAGGACCCGCGGTCGCCCCAGCCATGATTATTATAAATAGTTAAATTAGCTACGAGTATTATATTGGGCAATATTTCTTCCATCTGCGGAATAGTTTGAAGCTCCGTCCACCGTTCAACCGCAAACTTGCCCTCATCCTGCGCTTATAGCAAGTTGATAGAGCTGTATTGGGCTTCTCTTCAATTCCTCATCTTCACATCAGTTATGGCGATGCTGATTAGGTATAAAAAACAATTACACAATTCTGATTTGTGTAGATCAGGCAGAATATATCAAAATGTGATAGAAAGGCAAGCAGCGGTTGGAAACATTTTCTTGTATGGCCTACGGAGCGAAACGAGAAATCGGGTCCTTTGGCGACTACTGACGCCCATAGACATCCGCATCATTGTTCTAGTGCAGTTTCCCTCATTTCCGTCTCCCGCCTAATGTGCCACCGGCTACTCACAAACCACACGAAACGCGACAGGAAAGCTTTAACTTTACGACAGCGTTATGTGAGCAAGTGGTACCTCCCCGGACGTGTCGGTCCACCAATTCCAAACATTACATCAAAGTCTTATAATAAAACTTGGTTAAAATGGCCACTGTATGCAAGTGCCTCGTGACCATGACCTTTGGCGCCTTATGGGGGAGGCCTGTGTCCAGCACTGGACGTCGTACGGCTAGTGATGATGATAATAATAAAACTTATCACGCTAAATACCTACGTAAAGTACCTACCTATGTATCACGTAGGTATCGGGTCTATCTCGCGTCATGTAATTCACAAACTGTTCCGTCAACATGACGCGGATTTATCGTAATAACCTGCGACGTAGTAACAGTGTTTGCTCGGGGGGTGTCGGCGTGGACGGCTCGTGGCGGCCGCATGACGCCGCAGCTCGAAGTGACAAATACATTCGACCTACTTGCAGTCCGGTGACTTTGAATTCGAATTTATGAGTGATGGTGTTGTGTTTCGTTTTAATATTACGTAGTATGGGCAGTTTCTTATTGTTACTAGACAGCTGAAACCAATGAATGGGCGTCTTTCGTTAAAAGCTTATGATCTAATTAATGAATTTCGGATGAAACAGAAACAGTGATCATTTCTGTTTCATCCGAAGAAGTATATGTAGATAAGTAAGATTAGCAAAATATAGAGTCATGCTGCAATGCAACCGATTTCTTGAGAATTTTGTGAGTAGTCGATGACCCCAGATGGGGCGGAGGGAAGTAGGGCAACACATGACAATATTTCAGATGAATATGGGCGTCGGTAAAAAGAAACAATACGTCCGCCGCACGATTGTGTTGTCCGGAGCTGTTAAGCGGATCAGTCCGCTGTTCTGCAGGTAATCCGGTAGCCGGAGCACGCAGTGACTGCGCCGGCCCCAAATAGTCGCTCTGTTAGGATAAGTATATTGATGTTATGTTACACATTGTTTTCTATTTTTAGGAAGAAGCTGTGCCATGCGGGATAAGATCACGACCGGCGAGGTACCTTTCGCTTACATAATACCGCCGTAGAGTGCCATCTCCAAAGTCGCGTTCTGTGCTTTATGGGAGTAGCCGGTAGCCCATTCGGCGGGAGAGAGGAGGGCAACGGCAGTCATGAAAACTCTCCGATTGCCCCTCTATTCTATAGAAAAATGTTCTTTTAACTATCCTATGCTATAATAGGATAGTTAAAAGATCAATCGAAGCCATTTGGTGAAAATTGACTACTATTAACAGCCACATAATATGCTGCTGCAAGACAGGTTCTCTGGACAGACTGGAAGATGAAGTGTTGGACGTTGTAGGAGGCCGATGGATTAACAACTTGGTTAGGGTGGCGAGGAACCAATGGAGTGGCTCGTCACTGTAACTTATGGCATTCTATGGCGGCCTATGTTGACATAGGACGCCGTCTGGACGATAAGAATGATGTAGATGCCTAGTCCCTAGCCCTCCTGAGTCCAAATCTACAAAGGGCCGCCGTGCACACACAAACTACACAAAACGAGACAGCGTAGCAATTGCCTCTAACCTCCACGGTCACGGCGGACCAATTCAACGAATACAACATGACACTATCTCTTACATGTATGTACAAAGTAAAGAAAGAGATCATTAACCCGATTTTTTATCTGCCACGGAAACATGCTGCACAGGAGAAGGTAGAGCCATGCATAGCGCATGACACTACATTCTCGTATCCAACGGAATTGGGCCGGCGCGACCGGGGAGGTACCTCTCGCTCACATAATACCGCCGTAAGGTGACATCCTCAGTGTCGCGTTTCATGCGGTTTGTGAGTAGCCGGTGGACCATTGGGTGGGTGGAAGGATGGCAACGCATATGTATAGTAATGTGGATGTACTCGTTTGCTCCCCTTTACTATAAAATAATGCTCAACACTAGACCACGAGGCAGTCAAAATCACACGAAGTAAAGAATGCCAATGTTGTGCCTCACATGAAGACACACATCGCGTGACCTGTCGATCGACTCAATTATTCCAACTATAAATCGTAGTTTCACCTCGCAATTAAAACTATTTGTAATTACATTGTTTCTCGTTATTTCGAAAGGTATTTTTTTTTTTTCGGAGAGACCTGCTACTGTTGGCGATGCTAGTTTCTTGCCGTAGCAATCCACCGGACTGGCGAAGACTTTTATGTCTTCTCGTTTGGGGTGAAGAAAAGGGGGACAGATTCCTCCTCTTTTCACGCAGATTATATGAAAAAGGGGGACAGACCCCTCCTCTTTTCACGCAGATTATATGGAAAAAGGGGGACAGACCCCTCCTCTCTACACGCAGATTATATGGAAAAAGGGGGACAGACCCCTCCTCTTTCCACGCAGATTATTTGGAAAAGGGGGATAGACCCCTCCTCTTTTCACGCAGATTATATGGAAAAAGGGGGACAGACCCCTCCTTTTTTCACGCAGATTATATGGAAAAAGATATACCGGATTGAAAACATGACATACGACGATCTACGTGCGTTACATTATGTAACAGTACGGCACTGCACAAGAGGCCGCCACGACCGACTTTACTTTACACTTTAGTCAGAGTATCGTTTATTAATTTATTAACAGGTGCCAAACTATAAAGTAACCGAATTAGGCCTGCATGACCGGGGAGGTATATAGGCGTCAGCACTCTTCAAAAGGATCCGTTTCCTCTTTGGCTCCCCTATACTATAGAGGTCGCCTGCACAGGATGGCGTTAGGAGTCCTGCTATCCCCTCCATGATTTAAGCCTAGTCGTGGCGGTGGGGCTTAGTAGCCTGGGGTAAACCCAGGCGAAACCAATTAAACCGAGGGGAATCTTTGCACCCCTCTTATAAGAAGAGAGGGCTTAAGTATCAGGAGGAGGAATCGCTCTCGGTACCCCTCTTATAAGACGAGGGGCCTTAAGAAGCAACAGGAGGTGGCGCTTTTGCGCACGGGGCAAGGGGTGAGGATGGGTCACTGTCCCAAAGTCGGAGGGGTTGTCCTTTAGTGCGGGGCAACCCCATCTGTGGAGGTGGAGTTGGTCCCTTAGGGGCTGACTAACAGTTGAGGTGCCCTGATGATTGCTGTTTCGGGGCACCTCACCTAGGGCAGCGCTGATGGTACTCGCGTTGGTTTTTGTGGGTATTCGGCACTATAATGTGCCGCGAGTCCCACACACCATTGGACTCCACCCAGGGCCAGTGATGGCGCGTAAATGTGTTTCCCTGCGTCAACAGGAAAAAGAAGATGATTCGCCATCATGTCCTTGCAGTCATTAAGCTGAAACCAGAGACCATGTACTGTGAAACTGTGACTTGTTGCAAAAAAGAGCGAAACATCGTGTTGGACGGCATGAAACGGACAACATTGGACCCAGTCTATCACCAGGATTCGGTCGCAACGGAACATAATTTTAGGCAATTGTGGGCATTTGAATATACATGACACGCGAAGAGGAAGGATAGGGAACGACGTAGTTGCATCGAGATAATCCGGGCTAACGAGGCCGATGACAACTTCTGTCTTTGTGATGTCAGGCCCCAGAAAGGGGATAGTGAAATAACGAGCCCTCTCGTTATTTCACTATCCCCCTTTCACTTAAATAATGTGTAAAAATGTGTAAGAATTGCACGTTGGGTAACAGAGCCGGTGAGCGAACCCCCGTGCATCTCCCATGATTCGCTCCGTATACCGAAAGGTGGGTAGGAGCATGGGTGGAACTGGGTTCCCTATACAATAAAAAAAAAACTACAACTTCACTTATAGCGGTATAATGTGAGAGGTAATCCTCGGTCGTGTATGACTACGTTCGGCTACAATGTAGCACGGCACTACATAATAAGTCAAGGGAAATAGTTACTTATTTAAAAGCACGATATTGCAGTGCGGCTGTCTGCAGCACCCGAGTTTATCGGTTCCACAAAATGCACCACTCCCGGTTACGGTATTTAAAATCATTTGTACCGTATTGAACCAACATTTTATTTTGTTGTACTTCAATATTTTTAGTGGGCTTTATACGGCCCTGCATGTATAGAAAAGATCATAGAAATATACACAACGCTAGGAGAACGTTCACTAGTATCTAACAGTACAGAATCAAAATATATTTAATATATTCCACCGTTTTTATTCCCATTGAGAGGTAGTGCCATGCTGATTTGCAGCCGAATCGGGCTGACACGACTTGTTAGGTAACTCTCGTCAAGTATCCGGTGGCCCATTCGAGGAGAGAAGGAAAGTAGGGGTGCTCATATTCGTAACAATTACATGGATATTCATGGGCATCGGTAATCTTCAAATTGGCTTTAACTGCTCGTTTGTATAAACTAATATAAGTTTTTAAAGAAATATAATTTATTATCCAAGATGTCGTCTCATTATAAGATTATTTAAAAATATCCACGGGCCATGCAACTACATCTCCAAGTTTAACAATTTTATCTCCACCGGAAGATGCTTAGAGCAGCCCATTTAAAATAAATTAAATCTGCGAAGTTGGCACGGATACGCCCTAATCCTTATTCCGGTGTACTAGCTACGACCTACTTGTGAACTCGAAGTAATAATGACTTCAGCCTGTATAATAACTAATAAGATTTAAAGATGGATCACACGCGAGGTAGAGGTCACTTGGATTAAGTTACTCAACATGAGCACCAATTTTGTTTCACAGTAATGTACATTACTGAGGAATATAATTGCTTTTTTTATTTTGTATATTACGTGGCGAAATTCATTTACGCACCTGGATGGGATCTAATAAGTGTGTGGGAGTCGGGGATGACCGAATAACCGCTAAAACCCCGCGAGTACCATCGACCGCCTGTACCTGAATCCCGGATCTGCCGGATACAGGACACACAGTAGCGTACATAGCTATTACATCGAATGTAAATAATTAACATACTGCGGCTACGAATTTCTGTGGCGTAATAATCGTGAAAAACCTCTATTTTAAATTTGTCAAAATTACATATCCGGGCAAAATTTAATTAATAACGATCAAAGTTTCAGAGCTTATCGCGGACAAACATCGTGGCATTTTTATACATCAAGATGTCAATCAGCACCTGGGCATGAAATATACTAAAATGAGTTCGATAGCTATTGAAACACACTTTATTAAAATTTTACATAAAGAATATCTCCAAGGTGACAAAGATGTTACTTTGTGGCCCTTATTCTCAAAGAAATGTATTACTTGTCACGCCTAAATCAAGGCCTTCCATTTTCATGTCGTTATGTGGGGCTTCTTGCACCAAGAGTCAATGTAACGTAACTAAAGACTAGAGTAGGGATAGTGACAGACATCGCCGTTCCTAAGCTTTCTTAATTCAATCTTATTTTCTCAATTGCTTTCGGAGTGGAATGGCCATCACCTGACATGGTGGATGGAACGGTCCGATCATACATCGGTTTTAATAGCCACTACTAATGAGAAAGGAGGATGGGAGTTGTCAGCGAGTTCCTAAGCTGCACTTATGAGTTATATATCTCTTCGCGATGCTGATTGAGTTTTTTCATAGAAGGGGTGCTCTAGTGACGATAGATATGCCCTAACGACGTCGTCTCTAGCCAGTGGAATTATTGGATATCGCTACGGAGGTCTGGACGCGGATTCTTGCCAGAGCGGCGATCACGACTGCGCATACATGCAAATACCTGCTCGTTCTGGAAACTACTGACCGGCCAGTGTTTTCGCGCGCGAGACCGCTAAACCTGGTTCGGTTATGGGAGTCAAAGAGGAAGGGAAATGTTATAATTGGAATTGATGGTACACCACCCGTATTTTTAGAGACAATTTTGTTATGTGTGATGTACCTTCTGATAAACTATTATGTAATTGATTTGTGTCCCTAACATAAGTGAAGTATATATTTTAGTATTTAATATCCACCACGAACTGTTAATGCCCACACTGCCTACGAACAAAGACGATATCGAATTGAAAGTTGTGAAAGCGACTAAAACGTTACGCTGGACGTCTATTTTTCAAACCATTACAATACTTAATTTAACACTGATGTAGTTTGAATACACTTATGGGCGCTGGCTGATTTACAGCCATTAATTTAGCGAAGCCTTAAATATAAATGATAAATATATTGCGTGTCGCAGAGGTGACTTGTGCCTCGAAAGTATCAAAGTTGAATGGGCGTTCCGACTATTCTTATATTATCGATTTTTGAATGGTCTCTGAAGATTGGGAAATACTTCAAACGTGTGTAATTAGGGGGGGGG
>JAFELO010001178.1:374730-397351 GCA_017140195.1 Eumaeus atala | reverse complement strand
TCACTCTTATAAGAGGTTTAGGCACATTGCTTTGGATTAATTTGTATATTAACCCGTTATGCCATACGGAGTCGAATGCTTTTTGCATGTCGAGGAATACGTGCAAATAATCAATAAAATGTTTCCTCTTTATAGTATAGACTTCCGTACAACTAGAGACTTAGTGTTATAGCTAATAGCCTTCACTGATGCTGTCTCACTCTTACAAACCTCACACACTTCAGGAAAGGGCGAAGCTTCTCCTGCTTTAGGGACTTTCCGGCTGCCTCTGAACCAGTCCCGTGGACGCCGTGTCTCAACGGACCGAGTACCTATCCCGGCCCAGACACGGGCACGGGGGCACTACTATTGCTGGAGGCGCAAGTTGTAGCGCCTCCTTCGCGCCCCCGTTCGTCATCAGTTTCATCACTTGAATAAATAAATAAACTTGATATATTTTTTTCCACAATTATTTATTTTTCGATTTACATTTACAACCGGTTTTGACTTACCATCAGGTAAACGAAACCTGTCGTAAAGGTAAATTGAAAAATAAATAATAACAGGAATTTCCATCAAGAAGTGACAACTGTATCAGCTAATAATTATTATATTAGACTAACAGCGCCTCGTGCCCTCACTCGTTATATATTTGATTATTTCAATTTCAACTTTGAGTTAGTTCTCCCGTCTGGGGATTCCCAATAACTTCTGTTGGTGGTAATTTCACTCCCCAAGGAACATGTAAAATTTCGGCTCATTGCATAGAGTAGTTCCCACTGTGCCTTTTCCGTTCCTTACAAACGAAAGAGCTCTAATAATAAATAAATTAAGAATACGGCTTTTGCCGATTTGTAGCGCAAATCGACCCCCTCCATCAGAGCGGGGGTGGGGGGGCGAGGAGGCCGGCCTCCTCAGATAAGCAAAACACTAAACGAGCTCAATTATCCTTATCCACGACACAGCAACTTAAACGGCATCGTGCGCGCGCCGTCCCACTAGAATGGGGAGGGGGACCGCTTCCCCCCATTTCGGCCCAAAAATAATCACTATAGGGTACACCCACAATCAACCCGGTTCATCTCTTCCCATCTGCGGGAAAAGAGGGTGGTCTGTCCCCCTATCGTCTCCCTAAACCTGAAGACAAAAAGTCTTCGTAGTCAGCCGAACTGTTGAGGCTGGATTAGCGCCGCCATCCAGTATTAGGTCCCTCCGAAAAAAAAAACAAACTGAAGATATTTATTAGAGGTAAAGCCATGTTGCGTTGCACATTAATTGGGCCGGCACGTCTGGCGAGCTACCTATTTTGTAGTTGGTGAGATACCTATATTAGTTGCTATGATATCGTGTTTCGTGCGATTTGTATGTTTTGATGAATGAATTGGAAGGCTCATAGACAATACTTCAGCGTCACAATTATACGAATAGAAATAGGTGTGTACCATAGACATACCTAAGGTTTTCGGTAACCAAAACCGACAGGTCATTTTGTCCTCCTATAAAAACATTAAAAATGCTGGTTCAATATGCAGTCAATTTTATAACAGCTAATTAAAAAAAAGCTAGATATATTTAAATATACAACTCGCTATTAACCTAAGACATACGATAACCACTGCAATATACATCCAACATAGATAGATCTGGACGGGGAAATACAATTCCATTTAATCCCAACCTCGTGAAAGCCACAGGAATAGTTTGAAAATATGTTGGAGACCCAATCAGAAGCCACTCTCATATTATATTGATATTTATTGCTTTGGTATAAAAATCGAAGGACATGATAAAATGTAAGGACATTATTAAACTGCAACTCGGGATTTCTTTTTCTAAATTGATATATGAATATATTCTGTCATGTAAACTTCTATAAGCATTAAGATTATGAAGAAAAAACATATGATTGTTTGTTTGTTTAGGCCCCGAAACTACCGGACCGATAGGAAGAAAATATTTCCTTTTCCGAATCCTTTTTTTTTTTGTTAACGCAGGGGAATACAGTTACGCATGATACCCCTACGGGCAGCCTTCCGCCGCTAAAGCTGTAGGGTCCCGGATCTGCAAGCGACAGGACTCCTACGAACGGGCCCCGACAAAAGGGCCAGGCTTCTCCTTCGTTAGGTACTTTCCGGCTGCCTCAGAACCAGTTCCGGACCGAGTACCTATCCCGGCCCAGACACGGGCACTGGGGCACTACTGTTGCTGGGTGGTGCAAGTTGTAGCGCCTCCATCGCGCCCCCGTTCGTCATCTGCGGTGGAGGCCGCGTCGGCAGCCTTCTGAGTGACACTGTCTCGCAGAAGGAAGCCATCGCCTCATAGGACTCGTCAGTCCCCTCGAGTGACTGACGTCAGGTCGTGACTCAGCGCCGCCCATCTCGGGCACACCGTGACTGTACTGGACTGAGTACACCGCTGCGTCACAATCATGACACTGAATCGTCGGCTCCCTGGGGACCGTCCGACACAGATAATCACTAAAGCAGCTATGCCAGGTGAGAAACTGCGTTAGACGGAAGGTGATGGTTTTGCGCCTTCGACGCATCCACCAACCAAAGACCGGGCGCAAGGCAGCCGTTACGCCGGTGCCATACGGCGGCCGCGCCAGGTCCTCCCCCCACCTCCACATCTATGCGTCTACCATTAGAATTCTACATTATCTGTGAGGAACACCGGCTATATGTCAATATCTAATCACTTTCAAATCAGTAAGAAAGCTTCGGTTATGTAACCAAAGGTGTATCAGAATATCAAAATAAATCCTTACTAAGCTGTAGTGATTATTGACAACTAGTTATCCTGATAGACGTTATTTTGTTATGAATTGATTTTGTTGTCATGGTAACATGCAATGTTTGCGAGGCCGATGTTTACGGGCATATGCACTCATCTATCTTCTAACCCTCCAAAAGCTGCCTGTCTGTATACGGCCGTTTTTTTATCTACTGCAACGATTTTCAAGCAGTGTTTATCAATGGATAGAGCGAGGAAGATTACATTATAATTTGTTAAAGCAAAAAATCCAGCCACCGTTTTTCACCTGTGAAGCCCGTGAGGGTCGCTATTTTTGAATATTTTCATTTTTTTTCTAGCATATATTATAACTATATATTATCATTTTTTCATTTGTCCGTATGATCGCACTTCTTGTTATATTTCATGAGTTTAGGTCAACTGGAACCTTAAGGATACCTTGACAGTTTACAGACAGACAGAGAAAAGAGCTGTCCTACAGGGTTCCGGCTTCCTCTTTTACAGTGACAGCCCCCAAAACCATAATGTTTAATAACGAACTTTATAATTCAAAAACGTCCAGACTTATAGTGTCCGTAACAATTTCATCGATCTTTTCAAGTCCTTCATAAGATTGTGCTACAGAGGATTTCCAGACGAAGATAAATTTTTGATTTTGACTTCTGGCTCAGGAAAACAATCATCGAAAGCTTAAAAATAAACAAATCGATAACGTACTATGAACGTTAGCTCAAACATTCATTAGTAAAACCATTATTACAATTATTTGACTAACCGGAAGTTTCAGAAGCTTTACAGCAACTATGGTCAGTCAGCCCGTTAAGCCCGTAAGTTAAACAATTAAATAAACTGCGCTAAAATCCGTCAAAGTATGTAATATGAAACCATTATATTAATTTTATGAGGAAAACTTTTTTCCATGCTACATTGCAGCTGAATTGCGCCAGTAAGACCAGGGATTCCTGCCGTAGCCCGGGATGAGACCAGACCTTGGACGAAGCTAATTGTTCCGAGGGGCTGCTCTTTGTACCCCAAATGACCGTTCTCATAGGAAGAAGGCACTAAAGTGCCAGAAAAGATGAGGAGGCCATTTTGGGCAGGGAGCAAAGGGCGAGGATGGGAACCTTACGCCCTTACACTGTCCTTAAATCAGTGGGGTTATCATGTTGCGCAGGGTATCCCTCTGCGGAAACGGTGGCGGTCCCTTAGGGGACTGACTAGCCGTCAAGATGGTGTGGTGGCGAAATGGCGAAATGGCCAATGGCGGTGCTGATGGCACTCGCGGTATTAGTGGGCACTGTATTGTGCCGCGAGCTCCATATACTACTGGACCCTGGGCAGGTGATGACGTGTATATGCATTTCCCCGCTTCAACATAAATAAATTCAATAGCTCTCAGTCTCTGCATATTAGACTCCGCCGTCATATTTATACGACAAATGTCATACTAATAGCTATGAGTTTTTGTAATGCAGCAATTTGTAAGCACGAGCTGCGGGCAACTGCAGGACGGTTCATTAACACGATGCGCGACGGCCCACTTTATAAACATGCAAATCCACCACACTTCTTATGCGCTAAAACGTTTTGTTAGTGAGCAATACAATTCACACACTGTTCATAATCTAATATCATCATCATACGGCATTACATATTTTATTCTATATGTCAATGAATCGTCCACACTCAGACCGGGAACTGCTCGAAAATCGTTCTTGTATTGTGGAGAAATAAAAGTTTTACTTTGATTCTTTATGTTATATGGACAGAGATTACATTTAGAAAATATGAGGTATTTGCATGCTGAAATGGCGGAATATGTTGGGACCAGTCCAGAGTGAACTACTATGTGACATTATCTATTCTTATACATATATTCAAGCAAAAAAAAACTCATTCTTTCTTTTTTAGCAATTGCATTCTTCATCACCATTAGCAGCCCTTATCAATCCACTGCTGCGCTTCTCGCAGGTCACACGAAAGGCGAGCGCTCACTGTACATTTTATGCCGGTGGTGTGAGCTAGAGGAACCACCCTCAGTTGTGCCAGCCTGTTTCGGCTGCAATATCGCAATGACACTACCTTTATTTACTATATTTTTTATAGTATAAGGAGGCAAAAGAATAGTCGGAGCCTTTTGATTTGGCATCCACGTAATTGCTATGCGGACTTCTTACAGTAAGTGTTCTAGTAAGACCAGCTCTTAAGCCATACTGCGTTACAGCGTAATTGGGGCATCACGACTGGGAGGTACCTCTCGCTCACTTGACATCTACGGTGCCCCGTTTTGTGCGGTTTGTTAGTAGCCGGTGGTCCATTGGGAAGGGGTGGACGGTAACGCATTGGCATAGTAGTTATGCTGATATTCATGGGCGTGAGTAGTCGTAGAAGGGCTCCGGTCTCGGCTCTCGTCTGTTCCCCTATACTATAAAAAAAACCTCCTTTCCTACTCCTCTTCAATGGGCCAAACCACAAGCCAGCCTCATAAAAGGTAGCAGCTTCACTTATGTAAAAATGAGTGTTAATATTACGTTATACCTCACTGTGAAAAGTAATATTGCTGAGAGCTATTCAAGTGTAAGGTTTTTAAAAAATTGCTGCCATTTTGCGACAATGTAATCGAAAATGTAGAAAATGAATTGCGCTTCAGCCTTCAAACGCGTTCATTATTTTTCACTACTTTGTGGTAAAGACGGTTAATTAAATTCTAATCCATATTGTGTATGTATGTTGTAATTATTATTACTTTTACGTAGAAACTATTGAAGGGATGGATACGAATATAATAAAACGAACCAGAAGCATTTCCGATATTATATATGATTCCCCCCCCCCCCGCAATGGGCCACCGGCTACTCGCAATCCACACGAAACATGACACTGAAGACGTCACTTTACGGCGGTATTATGTGAGCGAGAGGTACCTCCCCGGTCGTGCCGGCCCAATTCCGTTGCATAGGAGGATGTAGTGTCATGCACTATGCATGGCACTACCTCCTCCTATGCAACATAGCACTACCTCTTCCTAACAATATGTATGTATGTCCATATGTGACATTAACTTTCTTATATAAAAACGTTTGTCGATAAATCAATGGTGATAACGTAATTGACAAAACCTTCCACAGGTTTCAATGTTCCTAAAATTATTTATGTTGAATAAACACGAAGTTTCACGGGTGACCTACCAGTTTAAGTGTTCATAAATCCAGCAAGTTGAGACTCGATAAGAAAGTTCCATGAGTAATTTTGTTTGTACTGATCAAACTATAATGATTATATAACAGATACTTTCCAGCCATGATCAACTCGACTTACTTGAAAAGTATTAATGAATCTTAATTCGTTAATACTTTTCACAATTGGCGAATAAATTGGGGAAAGTTTGCGAACTTATTTACAATAAATTTATGTATAAAAATATTATTTTACACAAGCTAGATTTGCAATTAAATTTATTACAGAATACAAGCGAATTTGAAAATAAACCACAATCGCATACAGTTTTTGGGGGCTCTGTCATATAATATATATTTTATTTGACTAGTGGTCTAATGGTGAGAATGGATAATCAAAGTCGTCAGGTCTTAAGTTTGAGTCCCGAGTAGGATCATTTTGTTATTAGGATTTCTAATAACAATCCGAAGTCGGGAAGCGGGAGCACGCTAAGCCGTCGGTACTGCGCCTCATTTCTCTCCAGTCGGGATAGGAGAATAAGAGAACAGGGAGTGCACTTGTGCCTGTGCACACATTTGTGCGTAATAGTTCTGCGCAGTTGGCAAGTATCTATAGAGGTGACGGATATGGCCGAAATTGGGCTAGGACGACTTCTGTTTAGGCTCTAGATATATACTCTTATGGATATTGCATTAAATTTGCGTTAGTATCTATTCGGTTTCATATTAATATTTCGTGATAGAAACAAATTTGTGAACATAACTATTATTTGTGGGAACGTTAAATATTCAAAACCATTTCATTTTATTATGTTTCCGGTACAGTTTAATCCAAGTAAGAGGTAGTACCAATGTCCATTGCAACCAAATCGGGTCTATACAATCCCGGACATGTCGTTAATTTCAGAGTGGATCAGGGTTTGTTATTGAATAATCGAGTCCAATTTAGTTGACAGGTTCAATTTATTTGAACATATTTTTAAATAGTACAAATACAACTTCTTCTATACATTTTCTTACAGACTTGCGGTGAACAATTCGGAGCACATTATAATTACAACTCGGAGCACGTTAAACTTGTCCTGAACCGTCGTGGGACCCTTCAGGCTGGTTCAAGTGAATAACTTCCTTTAGATTTCCGTTCAAGAATTCCGTTGTGACATCAAATGATACTCGTTTCATTTTCTCTGACGCTGCGTGACTTAAGAGTAGTCGAATCGATGCATGGTGGGCTATTGGGCTGAATGTTTCTGCGTAGTCCACATTTTACCTGCATTGCATGTTTCTGCCTTTCGTCTTTGATTGCCTCACTTACAGGGATGTCTTCCGTTTCGCCAATCATAGCTACATTGACGTTTCTTCCTCCACTTCGTGAAGCAAGTACACAGTCTTTCAGTCTTGGCTTGGCAGTGCAAGTTTCGACGGTCTCGTGATACTCTTCCTTCTGGCTCTGCTTCTGACGGTGGCTGTACCTCTTATACATTATCACTTGATTCCTCTTCACTTCCTTTTTTCTTCACAAGTCTTCCATCTGGCTTCAGAATCTCGAGTTCAGTTCCTTGCTTCATTCTTATCTTGTCCTCGTCAAAAATCACATTATCTGAACTGACCACCTTTCTCTCGTCTTTCAGATACACCCTGTAGCATGGTGAATCTATGTCATAGCCAACTAGAATTCCTTTCTCTGATTTTAGATCGATCTTGCCCCTCTTTTGCACTTGCGTGTACACATAACAATTACATTCAAAAGATCGCAGCTTGTCGATTTTCATCTTTCATCCAAACCAAAGTCCGGCCGGGGTTTTTCCTGGTACATTACTAGTTCCTCTGGTTTATCGTGAAGATCGCATGACTCATTGCTTCCGCCCATAGATTCTCGTTCAAATCTTCGGCATGTGGCCTCAACAATTGTCCTCATCTCTCTTTCAACCCTTCCATTCTGCTATGGCGTGTGTACATTCGTAAATGTGTGAAATACTCCCAGTTTGTCCAACACCTGTTTGATTTTTGCACTTTTCAGTTCGGTGCCATTGTCAGATCTCAGACACTTCACTCTCCTTTCTAGCTGGTTCAACACAAGTCTCAAGTAGCTTTCCATTTTCTCTGTAGCTTCTCCTTTTGTTTTCATAAAATAACAGCTTCGGTAGTGCGTGTAGTCGTCCTTGAACATGAGCCAGTACTCCCCGTAGTGACGGGATATTCATCTCGCCTGTGTCCACGTGTAAAAGATCTAATGGCTGCTGGGCTGTCTTTGGGTTGTTCGGATGTGAAGTTCTATGTTGCTTTCCGTATAGGGCGCACCCTTGGCCCTTGTATATAAGGGCGCACCCTTGGCGTACATTATCATTCCAGTCATCAACATATCTTATTCCTTTCTTATATATATATATATATATATATATATATATATATATTATATATAGTATATATAGTATAGTGCCAGTACGAATTACAAATTACATGCCAGTACGAATTCTTAATTCGAAATCAGATTGGGAATGAGGTTCGTTAGGTTGAGGTTTGCTGATAGTTGATCAATTCTCAATTATTATAGACTTATATTTGTTACATGAGTTCATAGAACGATAACTTCATATCGGTATTTTGTATGCTCAGTGTTTAAAATGTTAAATAACTATTTTTAATTATTAAAGAACTATTTCCTTCTATTTTATTTACAGTCAGGTAAAAATTAAAACGATGAAAACAGCTACTGCAACTTATGACCGGATGAGCTAGTATAATAATATAGAAAGAAAGAAAGAAAGTACATCTCGCTCACTTGATACCGCCGTAATGTAACACACACGGTGTCGCATTTCGTGTGGTTTGTGAGTAGCCGGTGTCCCATTGGGAGGGGGGGAGGTAAAAAGGAAAGCAACTCATTGGCTATGTTAATATTCATGGGCATCGGTAGTCGTTGAAAAGCTCCGATTCTCGTTTGCCCCTATACTAAAACGAAAAAATTTAAAAAAAATCTGTTATTATGTTATTATTTTTGGCTTCTGACCCTCAGGTCTATCTAGACCTATATATTACCTATATTTACGAAAATAAAACCCTCTATAAGGACTCCAGCTCTATCTAGTATCATTTACTATAATAAATTATCTACACATATTGTATAACACGTCTCCAAACGTCCCCAAAGACTTTCTAACTATAAGTGACCGATTTTCTCACGTACTGCACGTATTTTCATGCAGTTTCCTCCAATGCATAGAACGATTCCCGAGAAAGGTACGTGTATAATTTGTTAATGTGAAACCCCATTATTTACGAACGAAGCCAGGGCACATTGTTCGATATATATAAAGTTAAATTGTAAATGCAATTTAACTTTAGTCAAACGTCACAGAAAAATACGTCCCGAAATAAAATCCAAAGAGCGTTGCACATTTCAACACATATTCAGAATGACCAATTCCTTTTAAAATGTTAAAGGTAGAGTCGCGCAGGAAATTAACGTTAGGCAAGTCCATTCTTGTTGACATGATGCCATTTCCTCTGAAACTAGAGCGAAGTTCCATTTATCCATTCACGAAAAAATGCTATTATAAAAGATTTTAGCCCACGACACTAAATGCACTTTAGTAATAAAACTAGTAAGAACTCTTACGTTCTACTTGACTAGCGGCGCCCTGTGATTTCACCCGCTTAACCCGTTCCTCCTCAATCTTCGATCTAATTCCGTTCCTATTTGTAGTAGCATGGCGCTATATAATTTTTAATCTGCCTCGGTGAATGGCCTATGTAACGCCGAATGAATTTTGTATATCGTTCCAGTAATCCATTGGCGAGTTGTACCTTACCACTGACCGTTTTCCAGCTTACGTTACTATTACACCGACCGTTTTGTAGCTTAGCTTATCACGTGAATCTCGCACAGTCGGTCCCATGTGCAAAAAAATCGACTCTCATTATGTTATGCAAACGTGCCAAAAGCGTCCCTTCAAAAAGGAGCACTTATAAGTACTCGTATAACTAAAATTATTGCTCGAAGATTCGCTAGCAAATTCTTCCCTACTACTATTTTATAAATAACTGGGTAATTAATTATTAATAACTAATTTATTAATAACTCATCCAGATTAAAGCCTTTAAAGGTATTGGAAGATCGATTTCACACTTCGCAACACATGTCTTTGTGAGTTAAAAACTAATTATTGGCAATCAAATTCTTAATCGCACAGGAGATAATTACATGTGCTCATTCTGCCGTCATCTAGTATCTCGCAGAGTCGGTAAGTAATTACCACATTTGAAGTTCTGCAAATTAAATGTATGCTTATAACACAAGTCTTGTTACTTAAGTTTCCTGGAATCCGGTTCCAAATATTTCTAAACAGTGTATGTGACGCGTACTGAAATATTGATGACAGGCGACTTTGAAAAAAATACGGAATAACGGAATTTGAAAATGGAACTGGAATACTCCACATTTAAATTTGTTGTTGTATTATAAAGAAAGCCACAATGAAAAGAAATATATTTTCCTTGTAGCTTTCTTTATAAAATCTTGATTATTAAAAAAAAAAACTTAAAAATATGATGGGGTAAGTATTTGTTAAAAAGGTCCATTGTCTAAAGGACTCGAAAATAGTTTCTTCATTACCAACATATTCTCCGAAGCACGGGGGAGTAAGTTAATGTTCTCAAGAACGAACATGATTCTGAAGCGTGCAAAAGGCGTAACCCAACGTAACGTAAGGTGTTGTTAAGCCCAAATACTCAATCTCTATTGCACACGATTCAACTCTATTCTTTTACCTCACGCCTTATATTATTTCTTAAGCCATCTCACCTACAAGAACGCTGGTAGATCAACGGCGTAGTGAACAAATATCGATATAGTACAGTTCAACGTCACATTGATGTGGTTGTCCTCACGCTCGAGGTAAGCGGAACGTAGTTAGAGCACGTTCATTATCGGGTGCGGCGGTCTGAACCTAACCTCCTATTCATTTACCAACGTTTCCCTGTAAACAGACATCTACTGTGGAGGACACATAGATACAAGCAAAGACTATTTTCTATAGTATGAGGGGGCAAACGAGCAATCGGAGCCTTTTAATGCCCACGGACATTCGCATCATTGTTACGCACATGCGTTGCCCTCCTATCATCCCCCAATGGGCCGCCGGCTACTCATAAACCGCTCGGAACGCGACAGCGGCGCTGTCACTTTACGCCAGTATCAAGTGAGCGCGAGGTACTTCCCCGATCGTGCCGACCCAATTCCGTTGCATAGGAGGACGAAGTGTCGTGCACCATGCATGGCACTACTAGGGAGGAGCCCTTGCAGCATGACACTACTGGTTCCTAAAACTATCAGAAGAATGTGCATCAAGCGTTTGGGTTATTATTTTTCAGTGCAACCGATCCTTTAGTAGGTGGACCTACTAAATGATCGGAGGCCTCCTTTGAGACTATCAGATGTTACGCAATCTGAGTAATGTCTGCGCTATTTTTGCCATTACGCCACAATTAGGTGAGCGAGAGGTACTACCCTGGATGGTCCAATTCGTTACGATTCAAAAATTGCAATACAATTCACTGTTTATCACGTAATGCAAGGTTCTACAATTTCACTTTATCGTACTCTTTATGTCCCAAAAAAATTCAGGCTATAATTGGAACAATTGCAACTGGAAAGTTTGAAAATTAAAAACTTGTGAATAAAATTTTATAGCGCTCCCTCTTAATTGTAATGGACGGAAAAACAGATATTTTCGTTTTGTTGTTTTATCCCTCACGCGTCCACTAAATAATAATAGGTAAAATCAATATTTTTTGCCAAGAGATTATTAAGTTTACGGTTAAATAAATCTTCAATAGATAGAAGATAAATGATCTAAATCAATGAATAAGCTTATCTGTTTGGGGACTAATGAACTCTTCCTCTCGGTATATAATAGGCCAAAACTCAACAAACACGACATCGAGCGAGCCAGGGGTTCCTTCACGTCGTACCGACTTAATTCGGTTGCAAAACATGCAAATTATGCAGTATGTAATTTTATTAACGTTAAGAGCGACCAAAAACTTGGTGGAGATCGGATGTTCTAGAGCAGGGGTTCCGAACTTGTGTGTCGCGCCGTCTCAGGGAATGGCTTACACTACTCAGAGAACGGTGAAGCTGAGTACTGTATCATTATTTTTAAAAGAAATTTATAAGACAACTACATGCAAGTGCTAATAGCTCCTCGGAGTTGCATCCATGTACTCCACCCCCAAAAACGCACCCACATGCAGCAAACGAAGCCTTTCTACGACTACCGACGCCCATAAACATCAGCATAATTACTATGCCGATGCGTTACCCTTTTTTTCATGCCGTCGTATCCATACAAATATTATAAGTAGGAAACATTTGATTGTCTGTTTACTAGTTTGCATTGAGTAGGCTCCGAAACCATTGGAGCGAATTGAATTTTTTTTATCATTAGAATTCTGCATTATGCATGATGAACATACGCTATATTGTATTTTCTAAAACGTCGTAGATGATTGTGAAAACTTCGACGATGTAATAAAAGTGTCAAAAACCAACAAAGTAAACCCTTATCTAGTTGCTGAAAGTATTGACAACTAGCTGTCGCGACAGACGTTCTGTCATAAATTGAATTTGTTGTCATGGTACGTAGGCCGATTTTTTGTATTCTTGTAAAATAACATATTTTGTGTAACATCCGTACAAAGCCGGACTGTTAGAAAAGGACGGACTGCTAGTGAATTGTAAAAATAACATATGATAAATTCTCTTAATCCATGTAAGCATGGTGTTGCACGAATCGGGCTGTCACAACCGGGAACTTGACTCTCTCACATGATACCGCCGCAAAGTAACAGCTAAGCTGTCACGGTTTGTGCAACTTGCGAAAATCCGATGGCTCATAGAAATAAGGAACATGTTTACGTAACAATCATATGAATGTATATGCTTCGGTAGTCACCAACGGATTCCGACAGCTCACAAAAAATACCTGAAACTATCAGTTGGAATCCATAATCTTTAACGGTATTGCAATAAACGTGAAAATTGTATGAAAGGAATTTTTGCTACATTAGACACGTTAGCACTTCGTCAGTTAATCACCGAAGGCCGATACCCACCCACAACATAACAAATTACTGCCGTTTACGAAGACAAAGCTTAAATATAGAATTATGTACAAAATATATTTATAATACCAGTATAAGGTTTTATTTTTATATGCCAATCGTTCCTGGCATTACCGGATTAAGAATACTCCCAGTAGCCCAGAATGTATTTCATATGTTACAGTAGGAGAGCCGATGATTTGATATGTGGATAAATTTGAAATTCGCATCCTGTTGAGATCCAAAAATGAGCTTCTAATGTTTGTGTTTTAGGCAGGAAATCTCGCCAGTGTGCGAGGTATTTCCGAGTCCCCTACTAATATATTACAACGATAAAGACAAAGGCATTGGAATCACCTGGCAGCGCATATAAAACTACGCACAACTACAGCATGTTCGCAAATGCTTTGTTCTCTTTTACTAAATAGCACAAAGCAGCGTGTGTCTCATCACATTGGCCGTGATGGACCGATTCGGATCCAATGCCACTAACTGTGAAGCCGTTCAGTAGTTGTTGCGCGAAACAGCCACATACATCCATACATTCGATCATACAATCTTAGTAGGAATGTAGGATTGAGAAATTTAAATTAACTTATATCGAGGATAAATAAGTAAGATAAATGTAACGTTATAATAATGAGCACCTTTAAATCGAACCGAAAAGAAATTTGTGATAACATCGCCCCCGTTCCGTGGAAGTAGCAAAACTCCGTCGACGCTGGAATTCAAAATGTGCTTTTGATGTTTAAGGAATTATAATAATTTGAAAGTAAGTACTCGTTACAGTGGTACTAGCTGTGGATTTTTGCTGCTATGTGTTTTTTTTAACGGGCATGGCCCGCCACACTTTTAACGGGCATGGCCCGCCACACTTTTAACGGGCATGGCCCGCCACACTTTTAACGGGCATGGCCCGCCACACTTTTTCGTCACTGCTACTCCTGTGCCTCCAGGATCGACAGCGACCACCACTTGTGACCCTTTGATATGATCACAGGGAGCCCGGGGGAGTTCTAAAAACTGCCTTGGGATCCGCATCTAATTTAATCAGAAGAGAATAGGAGTAGGAAGTGTTTCCAGCATCCCTTCCCAATCAAGCGGAAACAGTACGGGATTGCAATGACTTAAACTGTCAAGAAAAAGAGACGGCGGCCAGGTAAAGTGCGGCATGTACTAGTACTATACGTACTTATGTTATGAAGTTGAATAGTTTCATAGTTTGAACGCTCTAATCTCAAGAACTACCGGTCTCCTTCCTCTTTATCCTAGCCGTACCCTGTTTCAGGGTAGGTGACCAAATCTAAAGGATTCGACAAGGTAGCTAGTTTTTACACAAAGCGTCTGCCAACTGTCCTCTGCAATCCAAGTGTCCTCCAAGATGTTTCCCTTCACCGTAAGAGCGTTAAGGTTTTTTGTTTATCTTTTGGTACAAAATAAAGCACTTTTTATTTTACTCATCTAACAGCAATCAGGAAATGTATTTAGAAAAACTCATTGGTACATGGCGAGGTTCAAACCTGAACTACTGGAATGGAAGTCCACATTGGAACAATACCATCCAGACTCTCTGCAAAATATATTATACTACTTACGTGTATGACACATGGTGACTCCATCTTCTCTCATTCTCTTATTCCGATAATACGGTACTCCTACATGACCGTGGAGAATTAGGGTCCAGGATTAACTCGATGAGTTAAATTAGAATTACATCCTTATTTCTATACAATTAAGTCTTAACACAAGACTCCTTACTATCTGTGGTTGAGCATGCTTGCCACTAGATCTCGCAGCAGTTTTGAAGATAAAATATAAGATATATTAATATTCATTATGATTATCATAGTTTGATGTCTGTCCCAAGGATAAACCTTAGCGAGATCAACGTTCCGTTCTATTGTGCGTTGTGATGTGGGTCAGATTCATGTCAAACTATCAATATAAATATTTTACATGTCTAATGTTGCATTGTAGTCAAATTTGGGCGGCACGACCGACGATGGGCATCTCGCACGATATCGACTCGAAAGTAATACCACTGTGGTCACGTTTCGTGCTGTTTGTCAGGCACCGTTGGCCCATTGGAATGGAAAGGTGGAAGCTTAATGGGTGTATTCATAAAATGGCACCAATAGTTCGTTTAACGCCCTATGCTATAAAAAAAATTATGTGTTGTACAGGCCAGAAAAAAACAGGTCGCAGTACACGTAATTTTTGTAATAATCTGGCCAGCCAGACTTTACAAGTCTAATAATTTTCTGAATACTCACTACCGCTCGTCTTTCTTTGTAACCATTTGTAGAGACTGTAAAGCGAATACACATGGACATGCGTACTTAAAACACTGGCATCATCCCGCGGTTTCACGCGCGTAACTCTGGTCTTATTAGTCATAGCGTCATGTTTTATGGTCCACACATATCCTTCCTCGATAAATGGACTGTTCATCACGTAAATTATTTTTTTAATTCGGGTAGTTGTTCCTGAGATTGGCGCGTTCAAATAACTCTTCAGCTTTATGTGATATGCAATAACGTATAAAATTACCATAAATAAAAACCGGAAGGGTGCTATTCGAACTCTCACTCAAAGGGTGATACGAGCATGAGTTCTAATAACAACACAAACTTACACTTGCAGGTATATCTACTCATTTTTTGTATGAAATGAACTAAAATAAGAGGAACTACTACCCATGCAGCATGGCTAGTGCAATGTTGCATGGGAGGAGGTAGCGCCATCCATTGTACATCCTCCTATGCAACGGAATTGGGCCGGCACGACCGGGGAGGTATCTCGCGATCACATAATACCGCCGCAAAGTGACATTTTCAGTGTCACGTGTCGTGCGGTTTGTGAGTAGCCGGTGGCCCATTGGGGGGGAGGGGTAGCAGGCAACGCATCGGCATAGTATTTAAGTGGATGTCCATGGGCGTCGGTAATCGTAAAAAGGCTCCGATTCTCGTTTGCCCTCCCCTTTTAAAAAAAAAACAAATATAAATTTGTTATGATTTTTTTTATGTAACATTAACAAGTTTTGGATTTTTGTATTACCTGTACTATCTCACTTATTGCTGACTTTTATAATTCTATCTTTTCGGAACTATGTGGCTCTTTAAGGCAACAGAAAGTTTTATTTTCATTTTTGAGGCAAACCAATCAAACAAGAATCAAATATCAGTCACTTATTACAAGTAATTACACAGAGAGGAGGCCGCGTTTAGGAAGAAGAACCGTTGGTCGACCATTCATCAGACGGGAATTCGATATCTCTACAGTAGCCGGCCAGGTATATGAGTAGCAGGAGATCCGTTAACTTGGCGTTCATTGAAAGAGGTAATCCAGCAGTGGATTGACAAGGGCTGTTAATGATGATGATGGAATGGAAGAAAAAATTACCATAACTTTCTATGCTCTATTCCCGACCTGTGTCTACTGTGTCCCTGCGTATCAAAACAAATACATTAGAACAGTTTCGTATAGACCAATATACTGGTCACACGCTGAGCAAAGCAGGTTAATAAATGCGGAAGTTTTAATAGGAATCACGCGTCGGCGTCATGTGCGAGTGCAACACTTCACATACAATAATTGGCTAGTTCGGTATGCGCAACTGTATGCTGTTTCATTTGCACCGCCAGTGCATACGTGCAGTGTATTCGAGGATTTCAGTACAATACAACACTGCTTTGTACTCTAGACTGGATTTGCACGGACATAGTTTTTTTTACCTACGCCTGACTGACGAGAAATCGAAGGCATTTAGTGTCTACCGACGCCCGTCACTATTCTCTGGTGGAAATAGTAACACCCCTTTACCCTCTATTGGCCCGATGCCGTTATGGGCCACCGGCTACAAACCGCATGAAACATGATGGCATAGCCTACACTGTTAAGGGGGAAAGCACCTGTCTATTCTACTCTTGCCGGCCCTATTCGGCTACAAAGCAAAAGGGGGAGGTCACAACCAACGAAAAGATTAACGATTCCGGGGTACCTCGCCAAGTGCGGCACTGATGATGCTTACGATGGTTATAGCAGGTTTTTGGCAGAATTCGCCACTGTGGTTTAAGCCTTGTCGAGACGGAAGGGCTCAATAGCAGGCGAAGCCAATTGAACCGATAGAGACGCTCTTTGCACTCCTCTTATAAGAAGAGGGTTCGAGCAATAGGAGGAGACGCTCTTTGTAACCCTCTCTTAAGAAGAGGGGACAAAAGAGCATCAGGACGATATGCTTTTGCACACGGGATAAGGGGCGTGGATGGGAACCCCACCCCATTGCACTGTCCCAGAGTTGGCGGAGTTGTCCTGTCCCTGGTAATCTGTTGTTTTCGGCACCTCAACAAAGACGGCACTGAAGGAACTGGTGATGGTTATTGTGGGTATTCGGCTCCAAAATGTGCTACGAGCCCCACACGCCACCCAGAACCCCACCAGGGCCGGAAAAGGCGCGTAAGTATGTTTCCCCGCGTCAAAAGAAGGAGCTATGCGGCACTATCCACCAGCTAATGCCAGCCAGGGCTCGTTAAAACGTGTAAATCCGTTTCCTGGCGTTACCAAAAAAAATACTAGCAACCCTGCCACAGAACCCCAAATTTTAATATCGCATATCTTCAGTAAAATCCAGCAACATAAACAGCATAAAGTATGGACAAAAAAAAACTAAAAATACGGAAAACGTGCGTTTTGAATTTCGAAGGGGCGTCCATATTGAATTTGAGTAATTTGAAGTATTTCCGTGGCCGCCTGGCCATAGTAAGCGATCGATATCTCAAGATGTTTACAAGAGGAATTCGCACTTGACATTGTGTTACACAAAGGAAAAGAATATTTAAGTCGCCTCGTCATTAAAATATATATCTGTAGATTATGACTTCTTGTCATGCCTTTCTTGTCATGCCTAGTACAAGGGTCAAATAGTCTCATATTCGATTCGATAAGACTATTTCCTATGATACCTAATACTAAATAACATTCTGCATGATGGATGATCCGATCCGTTTTTTTAAAAGTCCCTAGTACGGAATTGACCATTTGATACAAATAGATAAAAAACACCCGACTGAAAAAAATATCCCGACTGAATTGGCTGATTAAAACATATGTGAATGTACACACTTATATAATCTAGAAATCTAACGATATCTTAAGTCTTGTTCATCAAGTCGTTCAGCCTATTGCAGATGACATAGAAATCCACATACTCGAAAAATATTAGGTAAAAAAACACAGGCAAACGAATATTATGCCATCTCAATCCTATGTTTTAATAACTGGCTCCATAGTAAGCGTGAGGTCCCGTATTCGAATCCCAGGTCGGTCGATACAAAGAGTGTTATTAGGATATTTCAATTTCCTATAATAGTCCGGAGTTAGGGAGTTAATAACTTGGCGCTGCTACAACGAGCACGTTACCAGGCTGATTGATAACTGGCCGAAACGACGAACTTAAAAAAAGATAGGCAACAAAATTTATTACATTATTCTATCATCCTTTCGAAATTAGAACGCCAAATTCGAAGTGATAGGATTTATGCGAGGGGATATAAAATTTTCCTTGCCGTAAATTTTCTCAACAATGGAAGGAAACGAATTTCGTGTGGTGATAAAGTTTTACATTTTAAAAGGGAAAACAGCAACGCAGATTAAAGTTAGGCTAGACAGTGCTTTATATAATACTGTTCCTGCATTGAGTACAATTCACACCTGGGTAAATGATTTTAAACGTGTGAGACAGAGCTGCGAAGACGCCAACGGGTCTGGCCATCCAAATGAAGTCACGAAGATTCGCATCCAGATGGATATGAACAAAAAGATTCAAAAAATTGTTTTGAATGATCGGCGTTAAAAGTTGCGACAGATAGCCGAGATGAGAAGCATTTCCTCTGAACGCGCATTACGCGCAATGGGTGCCGCGTTTGCTCTTTAACCAAGAGCAACGTCGAGTGGATCATTCGTCGGAGTGTTTGGCGATGTTCAAGGGCTATTATAACGACTTTAGATGGAACATGGTTACATCATTATACTCCTGAAACAAAAGAATAGTCTAAGCAGTGGACTGCGCCGAAGAAAGCAAAAACGGTTTTGTCGGCCTGCAAAGTGATGGCGACTCTTTTTGGGATGCTCGAGAGATTATTTTAATGAATTATTTGCAAAGACGAGGAACAATAAATGGAGAGTATTATGCCAGCTAAATGCAATAATTTTGTGAAGAAATCCGAAGGAAACGGTCTCATTTAGCAAAAAAGAACGTTTTATTCCACCACGACAACGAAACTGTGCACTCGTCAAGGGTTGCAATTGTCAAACTCCTTGAATTGCGGTTCGAATTGTTACCACATCTCACTTATTCCTCTTATCTGGCCCCGAGCAACTTCCACTTATTCCCGAATCTCAAGAAATGTTTAAGTGGCCGAACATTATCATCAAATGATGAAGTCATTGTCGCCATAGACGAGTATTTTGAGGGGTTAGAGGAAACATTTTATTAAAGTGATGTAACGGTATTGGAGAATCGCCGTACTAAATAAATGCATTGAGGTAGAAGTAAACTTCGTAGAAAAATAAAATTGATTTAAATAGGTTATTAAAGTTTTTCTTTGTCATTTCGGACACTTATTATCAGGGATGATTGCATCCCTCGTAAGCCGTCGGTCCGGCGCTCGATTTCTCTCTGGTAGTCTCGGTTTGCTGTCCCATCGGAATAGGATAAGGAGGGAATATAGATTGCACTTGTGGCTGCCCAAACACTTTCTTACCATACGTCCCACACCGATAGATCTTCTCAATAGAGATGGCCGCTGTAGCCGAAATTCGGCTAGAACAACATTATTATTATTAATATTACTGTTTGAATATACACAATGAAGTAAAACATTATACAGTCGTCTACATACTGAGTTCAACTCGCTTACATCGACACTTTATCGACTATTTGCCGAACACTCGATGCACTTTTGAATGTTTTTGCTTACTGTACTTGTTTACCATACAATTGAATTATTGATTACACAGAAGGTTCAAGGTTGTATTAGCTCAATCGTATAGCATGAGAAGACCCGTGTCTTTGTTTGCTTGTTTATTGCTTGTCTATTGGGATATTTTTTAACCCCGGAAAGAAATGGTGTTATCATAAATTTGACGTGTGTGTGTATGGGTGTGTATATATTTGTTTGTTGCATTGTAGCGCCCAAACGAGTGAACAGATTTACATAGATCTAGTTTTTTTTAAAAGGTGACTTGATCAGGAGTGTTCTTAGCTGTTTCATGAAAATCTGTTGGGTCATTAAAAAATAAAATAAGGTCATTAAAAAAAAATTGGAGTCGGGCTTTTCTTCATCTTTTATTAATTTTTTTAAAGATAGTCTTTCTCAATTCATCATCGTGTTCAATAATGTGGGCGAGTGATGGAAGACAGTTGGTGATAACATTTGTGTTATTTGATAATATCCGTGTGATATGAGGACCACATCACTAAGTTCTGTAATGGGATAGGGAGGACTGTAATCCTTAGTACAAACTTCTCTCCCTTCTTCTTCGTTCGTTTTTTTTAAATGATATCGGGCTCGAATAGATTAGGTATCTAGGGGATTTCACGAGGGTGCAAGTTTTTACACGGAGCAACTGCCATTTGACCTCTGCGACCCCGCAAAAGGGAAACCAGGCTCAATCCTAGATTAGGTCGTACTCGAATACATGAATCTGGGTCTCCTCACGGTGATTTCCTTCACCATGAGAGCACTCAGAAAAGCTCATAACAGGGTTCTAACCTGGATGACACGATTGAAATCCAGAGGCTCTGACCACTAGACCACTGAGGCTCTACTTTCTTTTCTTGCTTCCTGCTCACTCAATGTTCTCCACATGTTTGAAAACAGGAAATCACTCCCAAATTTATTTTAATTGGTTACATTTCACAAAGAATAATTTAAACTTTCCAATTTTGATGGAATGGTTTTTGCAACACTTTTACGAGTCACTAGCGCGTTTTAATTTGACTTGTTTTTTAAGTTTTCATAATCAAGTGATAAAGAAAAAACAAATATTGTTTCAGTTTGCGTAGGCCCTGTTTGAATATTTATAAGGGACACGTTGTAGCGGTTTTATCAATAGGTCAAGGGCCGAGAAATGTAAATAAGACGGTCAAATATCTCCTGCCGTATCTACCGTTGTGCATTATTATGACTACAGTTATTTTCAGCGCCTGCCGCTAACCTTGGAAAAGGATTAATCAGAGCCTTTTCACGAATACCAGCACTCATAAATGTCCGCATCATTTTATAAGAGTCTCCTTCATTTATCTTGGAGGAATCCATTGGGCCACTGGGTACTCACAAGTCGCATAAGACGCTACAACATAGCTATATATATTTACAGCAGCGTTATACAAGCGAGGGGAACTTCGGGGAGGTCCCTCTCGCCTGACATTCCTAACTCATCCTGACAGTCAGCTGTAATGCGGCAGGCTCTGTCTCTTATTTACCCTCCAAAACACCCTAAACCCCCCCTGTTCCTGACCTTTAAAAAGACACGAAGCTTCGTTACTTTTAGGTGAAAATTGGTAAGATAGGATCTCCGAAGTTCATTAATTCGCCCCGCCCTTAACTGATATCATCCATCAACGTCCAAAGTCTGAAAGTCAAGGACATAGAAGTTAATAAATTGTTTCCAGCAAAAATATGTTTGAGATACTTTTGCGAGTTTTGCAATCAGCACTTAGGCAATAGATTTACAATAATACACGATACAAGAATTTATAATGAACTGTCATTCTTCGATTGTACACGAACATATTTTTTGCGAAGGCAATCTTTAGATTTTAAGTTGTTTTTAACAAAGAAGATACTATTTGAGAGAAATGGATAAATTTATACACATTTTTTGCAAAGTCAAACCGACGCGCACGGTTTTAGGTTGTTTTTTACAAAGTTCCTAAGCATATGTTGTGCACATCTTATAAGCGGCCTGTGACACTGACGGTGTGTATTGGTATTTTTGTAAATCCATGACTTTGACATACTCATCCAACGTGGCGAGATGAAACAAGGAAAACATAATATGCGTCAAAGATTGTGAACATATTCGAATACTCCCCTCTATTTATTAAATACGTTAATAGATTTTAATTCGGTTTTCAGTATTTCGTACACGCTTCTTTGTTAAGTGTAACTCACATAACAACCGCCGTAGCCGGTGTGATGTAAAACTATATAACAAGCAAAATTGAACATTAAAAGTGAAAGGTGCGCCTTTCACTTCAGTCATATGTGGTGGGCTTTTTTTTTGGAGGGACCTAATACTGGTTGGCGGCGCTAGTCCAGCCTCAACAGTTCGCTTGACTACGAAGACTTTTTGTCTTCAGGTTTAGGGAGACGGTAGGGGGACAGACCCCCTCTTTTCCCGCAGATGGGAAGAGATGTACCGGGTGAATTGTGGGCGCACCCTATAGTGATTATTTTTGGGACCGAAAGGGGGGAAGCGGTCCCCCTCCCCACTCTAGTGGAACGGCGCGCGCACGATTCCGTTTGAGTTGCGGTGTCGTGGATAAGGATAATTGTGCTCGCTTAATGTTTGGCTTATCTGAGGAGGCCGGCCTCCTCGCCGCC
>JAFELO010001178.1:359992-374717 GCA_017140195.1 Eumaeus atala | reverse complement strand
CCCCTCTGACGGAGGGGGTCGATTTGCACTACAAATCGGCAAAAGCCGTTTCCTTAATTTATTTATTATTAGAGCTATCTAAGCTCTTATCTTTTATCTTTTTTCTAAGCTTTTATCTCAACAATCTAAGCTCTCGACTTAACTCTCGACTTTCGGATTTGAACCCGGGCTCGTTTCCGTAAGCGGTGTGTGAGTTTGACATTCTGTCAGTCATATGTTATAACTATGTCACTATAAGTAATATTTCATCGCTCGACCGGTACGAGCGGTGTATATCGTATTGGTTCAAGCAGGAAAAATGCATTTACGCACCATCCAGCCGACCCAAGGGGGCCTGAAGTGTGTGTCGGGCTCAGGTCGTGAAGCGATAGCTACTACCGACCAAAAATAGCTATCCTTTAGTTGGCGCTATTGGCATTTTACAGCGGAAGTGTATCTTGGTGTTTCTTGGACTTAGCTACTGCCATCGCGATCGCGTCGTGCAATACGTGCTTCGGCCGACGGTAACGGGAGTCGGTTAATAACGTCGGGTCGTATTCCGACGTTTGAACGATTAATTTACTTTTGCGATTAAGGTACGGTCAAAGAACTTTTGAGACAGCACCTGTACAGTGCGGTGTCATCCGCGAACATCGCCAGCTGGACGCTGGAGTGTCGCGGTGTACAGATTGAAGAGGGTGGGAGAGAGAACCGATCCTTGCGGACAACCGGCTCTGAGGGGACGAGGGGAGGACAGGGTGCCCTCCACTCTGTAGCGGAACTGCCTGTTCGCTAGGTAGCTGTTTACTATCAGTACCAGCCTGTCAGGCAGTCCTAACTGGTATAATTTGAAGATGAGGCCTTGATGCCAAATCTTGTCAAACACCTTTGCTACATCAAAGAAGACAGCGCCCGTGCCGCGTGGCCGGCCCTGTTTTTGAGTCCCGATAGTACGTACTCCGTGAGGCGGTGTACATGTTGTGGGCAGCTGCATCTGCTCGTATATGAATAGGTTTTTCTCTCTTATCACGGTTTTAAGGCGTGCGAGAATTATCCTTTCATAGATTTTACCTAGAGAGCTTATGAGACTTAAGGGCCGGTAACTAGTGGGCTCCACCCGGGGTTTCCCCGGTTTGTGTATGCCGATCACTATGGCTTCCTTCCATACGTCTGGGAAAGTACATTGCTCCAGAAGGGCGTTAAAATGCACACTAGGAGGTGTATAATAACGGGAGGCAGCTGTTTCAGCGCCTTGTTGCTTATTTCATCAGGCCCGGGGGCCGTCTTTGAGTGAATGTCCTTTATTAGATCCTTTACTTCTTCTGTGTCCGTCAGACGTATGATCTCATCATCATCATCCGGTGGCCACAGCCAGTCGGGCCGTTACTATACTTTCTACCTCTTTTATGTGAGAGGGGATGAACCTTTTATGGGGAGGGAGTTAGGAGTGCATTGACTCTCTAGTGTGTCGGCTAGACACTCCGCTTTTTCTTTTAGATAATCGATTTTTGCGATTTAGTGGCATTTGAGCCGCCGGTTCGGATTTCATAGCCTAACGGCCAGTAGGCCGTGTGAGACGGAGATTGTTCTCTGACGAAGTGATCCCATCTCCCGTTTATGAACTTGGGTATAGCCTTTTTGACTTCTCTTTCGAGTTGTCGGATGGCTAGCCTGCACACTTCGCCACCGTTGCGATCGTACAGACGTTTCGCCGCATTTTTTCAGCGGATTAGGTCCCTAACGTCGTCAGAGGGAGCTAAACGGTCCTCTGGGACGGTGGAGATCTCTCTTAACGATTCTCCTATTTTTCTAACCAGTAGTGTGGTTAATATGGATGAGGCCGCGATAGCAGCTTGAGGAGAGTCTATATTGTCTGGGATGCTATCGAGTTTACTCGATTTGACATTATCTAAATTATCTTTTAGTAACTTATAGTCGTTGATCTTTTTCTTAATTTTAACATTTCTATTAAATCGATTATCTCCTATTTCTATTAAAACGGGTCTATGGTCCGAGTTAAGCTCGTGTAACGTTTCAGCCGTCTTTATGGCGAGTGAAATGTTTTTAACCAGTGCTATATCGATTATACTAGGTGCACGTATATACCCATTATCGTTCGGAGTATAATGGGTTGGGATATACGGAGCGTTGATGATGATGTTACGATCATCGACATATTTTCTAAGGACAGTCCCGCGGCTGTTATTATATCTATTGCCCAGGTCACGTTGTGGGTCCCCAGCTAGAATTATCGGGTAATCTGCGTATAAATTTTCGAAAATAGTGTTGAGGTCTCTAACTAGAAGCGGTTTCGAGCCTGACTGATGGCCCGCCATGCATAGCTTATATAGGGATACTTCTAGATTTTCTAGTGGGGGCGGATCGAGAGGGATACAATGAAGGGACCTCTTGTAATAGATGATTGTACCCCCTCGACGGAATCGGGTCCTGTCGTTTCGAACAATACTATAATTGTAAATACGCGGGTTTCAGTGGCTAGGTTTTAGAAACGTTTCCTGCACTAGAAAAATGTCTACTTTATGTTTCGGGAGGAAATCCTGCAAATCATGGATGTTAGATCTAAGGCCGTTTGCGTTAAACGACACTAGTCTTAACGAGTTGGGTTTTATCCTTCCCGTGGTAGCCATTTGTAGGCCTAGTGGGAGTGGCGCTTGATCGTCTCGTCCAGCGCGTGATGGTCCTCAGACATGGAGCCATATCTCACTTTATTCGCGAGCACTTTGACCTCACGTAGGTCAATTGCTCGCAGGAAATTCTATACTCTTCATTCTTCTTCCTTTCCTTGTTTTCAGATTTCCCTCTATAATAACATTCGATCTCTTACAAGACAAATCGAACGTATCGTAAGAGGAGCTCAAAATTATTGGGGTGGACGGGGCCATTGGGAAGAAATCTACACCGACAATAGCTCTACTCGTAAGAAAAAGAATACTTATATTTATTGCTGATAAATGGACCAGAATAAAATGGAATACAATTATATTTATATAAGAAACGTTTTTCAACACCGCAGACAATTTGATACAATAGGGCGGTAATTACTTTGAAGGTACCATTGTTTCACTTCACCATCATCATTATTGTTAGCCCTTATCGGTCCACTGCTGGACATAGGCCTCTCTCAATGAATGCCAAAATGACCCATCTCCTGCTACTCGCATCCATCCCACACTGCACGGAAATCGTCTGTCCACCTGGTGAACGTTCGACCAACGCTTCGTTTTCCTAAACGCGGCCGTCTGTCTAGAACCTTACTGGCCCATCTGCCATCTGTTCTTCTGAGTGTGTGACCAGCCCATTGCCTCTTCAGCGAGCCTATGCGTCACGTGATATCGTATACTTTAGTTCTCTGCATGATGTCCTTTTTTTTACAGCTTCACTATAACAGGAGAGCAAACAGTGACAATCCCCATGTTGTATGATTTTTTATGATTATCAATGATCACTTGACAAAATACCGATTGATCGTTAGCCTTCATTGCAAAATAACTGGCTAAGTGTGAGACGGACACGCGCAAGAACGCGCTATTATCTATAAAATCAACAAAAAATAAGTAATTTGCATAGAGGCCATTTATTAGTATTCACTTAAATCTGTTTTTGTTGCTATAGCGCCAACAAGACACACTATCTGTGAAAGTATCTATCTATTACTGTTCATGACAGACGGACGAATAGACGGAGTAAGCGATTAATTGGAGCCTTCTTACTACTACCGACGCCCATGGACATCCACATTATTGTTATGCAGATGCGTTGCCCACCTTTTCTCCTCCTCTCCAATGGCCCACCAGCTACTTACAAAGCGCACGAACTTAGCATAGCTGTCACTTTATGGCGGTATCATGTGAGCAAGAGGTACCTCCCCGGTCGTACCAGCCCAGTTCGGCTGTTATTCAGCACAACACTTACTCCTACTATACTTACTAGGTTAAGGTACTTACTAAGGTAAGTAAGGTCTTAGTGCTATGGTATCTTTTACCCTTTGCGTCCGGATTCCTAAAAAATACAAACGCTTCAGTAACCTCAAATTAGTGATATTTTGTATAAATTTACTCTCTTAAATGTGACTGGGTAACCTTTTGTGAGGCATTTCACACTCCGCTGCACTCTATTCATAGTGCCCATTGAGTGGGACTGTGTGTATGGCATCTCAAAACGAGCCTTGACATAAATACATCTGTTCTATTTTAAACGGAACGTGACGTTGTGCTTAATTGAAGGTATACTTTATTTATATTTCATGATATTTTGACAGCGTAGGAGCAACTACACACTTGGTGACTATCGACCATTAACATCCGCATATGCAGATGCGTTGGGCCCATTCACGCCATCCTCTTAGTGGGTTACGTTACCTCACAAATTACAAGAAATTCGAAGCCATAGCAATCACTTCAGACAATAATACCGCCAATGATTCGAGTGCCGATATTATTCGAGAGCGATGTAGTTCCCCGATCGTGCCGTTTTAATTCGGTTGCATTACAACGTGGCTCTGTCACTTACGGACTACTCACAAATTGCAAGAAATATGGAGTCATAGCAATCACTTCAGGCCATGATACCGCCAATCATTCGAGTGCCGACATTATTTGAGTGAGAGGTATTTTCCCAGTCGTGCCATCCCAATCCGGCTGCAATGCAGTGTGTCACTATCTCTCACTAGTTTAACATTCTGATAATCGATGTTTGTTCTATGGTGAAATGGACTCATGCTCCGTACGCAGTTTTTGGTTCCGGTGGTTGTATGGGACACCACGTTGACAAGTACTGTATAATTATTAGAACCCAGAGGATTGACGCCTCATGCGGTAAGATCCGCACACTGTGGTCTTGAATTCGATTCCTGAATCGGAGCCCAAAATAAAATCTGGTGTCGAGAGTCTGGTTGTGATAATCCTCGTGTCCGGAGAGTATTGTCTTGCTCATGTTATATACGATATGCAAGCGAACAGTCGGAGCCAAACGATGACTACCAATACCCATAAACATCCACTTGTTAGCCTCCGGTGGGGCACCAGCTACGAAACGCGACACCGCCGAAGTCACCTTACGACAGCTTTTTTTAAATAGAAAGAACCAAACGAGCAATCGGAACCTTTTTACGACTACCGACGCCCAAGAACATCTACATAATTACTATGGCGTTGCGTTTCTCCCGGTCGTGCCGGGACCAGCTGTGCCGCAACGCAGCGTGACACTTAAATTCAAAGGTGGGCTTCATTTCTACATAGTCATGTTAGATTATATTCTCATGGGAACATGATTCAGAGAATAGAGTACAATTGCGTCTACGTGGATACTGGTCTACTATAACATTTGATATCGCTGGCTAGTCCCTGTTGATTTCAGGTGCCTTTGAAATTTCGCCTGGAACAGTGCTAATATTATGATCTCTCGGGTGCTCTAACTCTTTCAGCGACCTGGCTCATCCAGCGCAGTCGTACATTACTTTGCCGCGTTACGACTACCGACGCCCACGAACATAAACATAATTACCATGCCGATGCGTTGCGCTCCTTTGTAGAGCGTTTGAAATTATAATTATGTGGTGAGTGTCTCTCTACTTTTTAATAATTTTATTAACAAGCGGTTTCGCCTTTGTACAATTAAAATAAAATAAGTTTTTATACCGTATAGACAAGAAGATAAAAACAATTTTGTAGTATAAAATATGTGTTCTCAAATTTCACAAAAGTGTGTACACTAAAAAATCGCAAACCATACCAAATATTTGAAATTGGAAAAACCTAACTTTTTAAAATAGGGAACCTAGTGCATCCATTCGTCACATACCGATAAATTTGCAAAAACAAAAGAATTTTTATGTACAGTAAGGTAACTGAAACTAAAGTAGCGGGTGGTTCCTTGTTACTTCTGTTGATGCACTTATATCTACAACAACAACACATCTTCACGCCATCTCCCTGATGGGACAGGCAGATACATTATAAAGTTATAGCTAGATATAGCTCACGATATTACACCTATTACATCTTATGCACCTCTATTACATCTTATGTACCTCTATTACATCTTATGTACCTCTATTACATCTTATGTACCTCTATTACATCTTATACACCTCTATTACATCTTATGTACCTCTATTACATCTTATGTACCTCTATTACATCTTATGTACCTCTATTACATCTTATGTACCTCTATTACATCTTATGCACCTCTATTACATTTTATGTACCTCTATTACATCTTATGTACCTCTATTACATCTTATGTACCTCTATTACATCTTATGTACCTCTATTACATCTTATGTAGTTTAATAGTCTCTCTAGGGACATGACGATGATCCCTGTATCCGAAATTAGACCCAAACTATTCTTAATCCCTTTCCTGTCCTGTACAGACCAGTGACGAGGTAGCGCTTAACGATATACAGGGGAAATGACAAACATTCGTTTACAGGTTCTTACCTTGTTATAATCTGCTAAGTTGACTTCTGCATCTAGTCCAGCGACCTTCCAAACGTCGGTCCTGTTACTCGTACACATTATTTAGTTTAAGTCCGTATCGTTCTGGGACGGACTCAGCCACAATTTACAAAATCTTTTCTCTCCACTTTCAAATCATCCACTATCATTATGTAAAACGTTGCACCACTAAGAGGTGAGAAGAGATGAGGACAACGCATCTAATTGACGATAATGCGGATGTCTATGAGTATCGGTAGTCCTGAAAGGGCTCCGTCGGATTGCTCCTTTTCCCTTCTATATAAAATACGACCAAACACCAAGATACAACACAGAACACAATGGTACTTCATACGGTAGTCAGTCTGAATTGTTAGTACCTACCAACATCACAGAAGATTATGAATTTTATATTTTTAGGAACTACTCACCTACTTATACTTAAAAGCAAGGCATCGGCGAGACTTCTGGAATTATGGATGTCTATGGGGTGATCACTTAACATTACGAATCGTTTCTCGTCTACGATATAAAAAAACTTTCTGACCCTCATCACATCATTAGGCGTAAAAAATAAAAACTTCATGGTGACCACGAGGCAGAAGACGTATTGCTGGACCCAGACAGTGCCTCAAGTCATAGCGACAAGCTGCTTGCTTCCGGCAGTTCCCCGCTATCTTAATCAGGTCACCAATCCTATCAATCAAAGTAAATAAAAATTTTATAAAATAAGAAAACATAGTCTATGTGTCAATTCTGAAACGTGCCTAGTAGTTTTGTAGGTTTCTGTCAATAAGCACTCTTACACAGAGCGAGCTTTTGAGCATTACATACACTCGTGTATCGGTTGAAAATACTAGTCAATAGTTATATTATATAATCTAGAAAATTTAATTCATTGTAATGGTCTTTAGGTTTCCATATCAATAGAAGTATTTAACTGAAAAAGGCTAATAAAAATAAATAGGAATACATCTTTTATTTCATAGCCTGTAAGTTACAGCGCCATCTATTGCCATGGATGTGTATGTAATATCGCTTCTCCTTATTAGGTGCCCATATAAAGTAAGTTTGATTGAAATTGCGGAAAAACCAAATTATATGTAATAATAAAGTATTCAATTTGTGGCGCAAACGAACAGCCTTTTTGTCGATCGCCGAGGTTAATAATAGCGCAATCAAGTGTACAATAGGAGTTTGAAACTAATAGTTTAACTATCGAGCGAACCACGAGCAGTACTATAACCGTCTAAGTGAAGACTGAATACGAAAACGACGATCATCTCCGAATGAAACAGTTCAGGATAGGTGTACCTCTCGGATGCGCCAAATTGTAGGGCTATAAGTAAGATCATAGACTGAGTGAAATGAATGCTACAAATTACGAATCATTTAGTCAGTACCAAATTGAACAAACAATTAAAGTTAAGCTCGATTCTTTGGTCATAAGAAGACATATCGGTTCACTGTGCGTACTTTACCGTATTTTCTATGGGGATTCCGAGGAATTGTTCGGCTTAATACCAGCTGTAGTAGTCCATATTTGTACACCGCGACAGAACTCTAAGTTCCACGCACACCAACTGGATATCCGTAAATCAACAATAGTGCGGTTTAAACGTCACTTTATACCGCATTCAACTATACTGTAGAACCAGCCGTCTCCCTTGATATTTTCCATCAGATAGGACTTAGATATTTTCAAGGAAAGAGCATGCCCATTCCTTAAAAGCCGGCAACGTCTAAAAGACACTTAGTGTTTCAAATGTCTATAGGCGGTAGTTGTCACTACCTACCTGCGTTTGCCCCCTATCGCATAAAAAAACAACTTTGTTGCGTCGTCAATAAAGTAAAATGGAAAATTATAATTAGCCTAATGGATCTCTGTCCAGACATTTTCACACAGATTTAGTGCTCAGGTGTCCTCTAGTAGCAGGGTGCAGCCGCGGCACATCGCCATAAACATCAGATGATTTATTAAATGGTATACCACTTTCAGAAATTAATGGATGAAATTAAAATGTTTTATATAGAGTTTAGATAGTAGATTTTGCCATCCTGCATTGCAGCGTGATCCAGGCAGTACCCGGGAATTACCTCTCGCTCACATGATACTGCCGTACAGTCACATTTTTCTGTGTCGCATTGTCTGCGGTTTGTGAGTAGCCGGGGACCATTGGAGGGAAAAGGTAAGGGATGCAACGGATCGGCATAGCAATTATGCGGATGTTAATGGGCGTCAGTAGACGTCTATATAAAAAAAATATTAGTAGAAATTTTTCATACCTTGTACACCTGGTTTGAATGTGAGCTGTCATTATAAAAAACATATTACTACTTGAAACTTTGAAAGCAACACCCTGTAGGCGAGGCTAATTACTTTTTGCGCAGTAAGTTGGTGTGCAGAATGGGTAGTGTCCACGTAATAAAATGTACGAACCTCTTGCTCGCGAGCTTGCTCTGCTAATAGAGAGTGTCAGGTCGTGTGAGGTGGTGGCTTATTTCTTCAGGATAGATTTATATACCAGAGGGATGTTACGCAACGGGCCAGAAGACATGTTTTCAAAGGCCCATTTTGCAGTCTGCAAATGATAGTTGGACATTGGCAGTACGCGGAAACTATGACTCACTCACTGGAATCAGAAGTTAGGGTAAGAACCTAACCTATTTCATTGCCTGGATGACGACGTCGAAACATTCATGTCGTTGATGACAGATTGGGGATACTTTAAGTGACCCCCCTCCATTTGAAGGAGTCCACCTGTCGTCAACCGTGTTGATGATAGATTGAGGGTACTTTGAGCGACCGCCCTTTCGAAAAAGTCCACCTGTCGTCAACCATGTTGATGACCGATTCGGGTTACTTCAAGCGACCGCCATTTTGAAGGAGTCGGCCTATCGTCGACCATGTTGATGACTAATTAAATATGACTAATAAAATAAATTCAAAGGACCCCCCCCCCCCTTTTGTAAGATTCCGCCTGTCGTCAACCGTGTTGATGACAGATTGAGGGTACTTCAAGCGACCGCCCCTTTGAAGGAGTCGGCCTGTCGTCAACCATGTTGATGACAGATTCGGGGTACTTCAAGCGACCCCCCCACCTTTTGAAGGAGTCCGCCTGTCATCAACCATGTTGATGATAGATTGGGGACCAACTTCAAGCGACCCCCCTTTTGAAGAAGTCCGCCTGTTGTCAACCATGTCGATGGCAGATTCGGGATAATTCAGGACCAGGAGATCGGGTTCAGCCGTTGGATTTTAGTGTAAATCGGTTCACTCAAAAATCCTACACACCCATCGGATCCCACTTAGGACAGGTGCCAGTGCGTAAAGGCATTCGCGATACCAACAAAATGGGACTAAAATCCTTGAGCCATAAGGGGAATACACTTCTTATAACCCGTAATGAAACGTGATAGCGAGCCGTATAGGTGAATTCCACAATCCTAAATTTCTGGCTGGAATTCAGCAAAACTATCATATAACTTCGTAGCTTTTGCACTTCGCATACAAAGCTAACACGAAATGGAATAGCGACCGTCTATAACACGTTTAAATGTAAAAACGTTTTGTAACATGAATATTGTTACTTGTTATTTATGTTGCATATATTTCAACTGATCACAAACAATGATACAGGGTCTAGAACGAGGTCAGTTTCACGCCGGCTGGTCACATATCCGACATCAATTCCGATACGGCTTTGATTTGTTAGGTCCGTAGATTTAGGACACGCAATCTAAAGAAGGAAATACGTCGTACAATAAATTCAGGAAAAATAAACACTAATTGCAAGTGGTTACCGTGTCGTAGTTCAATTAAATTATAAGTAGCGGATATTACAAGAATTATAGTTTGGAAAATATGCTTTTAATCTACTTACTATGCTTATAGCTACAATATATGTTAAATACTTACTTTTTTACTACAGCTTCGTACTTTTTAACATACACTATATTTACATTATTCCAGATCTATATCTGTAACAATTTTCAACATAATTTGCTCAGTAGGTTGTGCCTATGAGTACAACAAACATACAAAAGAAATTTATATTTGTAACATGAGTAGGATTGCGCGTCAAATTCAATTTGTATGTGCATCTAACTTAGTACATGACATCGCTTACACGTTACTACTTGTAGAATAGGACAACATTGCAAGGAAACTTGGACTACGTTTCCACCAGAAAAGTGAAGTCTTAATGGCATCTATATGGTCGCCGATCCTCCCTGGGTCAGCGCATAAATGAACTATAGCTGTATACTCCGATCAATGACACATGGGTCGAGGTAAACTATTCCCCAGAGCTGACTGATAGCAATGCTAAATTAAATAGCGTGTTCAGTAATCGATTGTAAGCCCGAATATGTAAAAATAGATAACTAAAATTTAACGTAATTGTCTCTGAAATTCTCACAATGTCAAAATCAGGCGACCGCTAGTCGCCTGTACAGCTGACACTCCCGGGGTCTTTGACCTTTGGGCGTTCCAAGTTTCTATCGATATAATGCGATCCATATTTGTTGAGAATAATGATAAAAGGCCTTCCCCAAAAGGTCAAACGCTATCTATATATGTCATGTACCTAACATATATACTAATAAATGATATCTTGTCCACAGTTCATCAGCCAGTGAGTTGATCTCCAGAAGGGGCGTTTTCTCAAGAAGACAATATGGATCAGTCGAACAGGTGAGAATTTCAGCTAATATGAATACTTTTTAACAGCTTATTGGGTTTTTCAATCAAACAAACGAGCGAAGAGGCAAACCTGGCCGAGTTCCTTATCTTATTTGTAATATTTAGGCGTACATTAATTCTGCAAATCATTAATTGTGTATATTATTAAGTACCAAACAAAAAAGTATTAGTAGGATTCTTCAATTTTTAAGAACTGTAACTTCGGAGATAACGTTAAGCCGTCCGTCCTGCGCCTGATTTCCCTCAGGTCGTGTTACACTGCCGTCCCACCGGAACAGGACAAACAGTAGATAGAGAGTGTACTTATGCCTGCACAAACATTTGTCCCCTATAACATATTCTGTGCAGATAGCTTTATTATTATTATTATTATTATTATTATTATTATTATTATTATTACATCTTAATAGTGGTTTAAAATATATTATAGGAAAGAAATATATAAGTGCTTTAGTAACGTGCTTTTCATTTTTTAATGAAATAGGTCTATAATTAATAAGGAGTGAACCACCCTACTTAAGAAAGTAAACAAGCCACTTTTTGGATATATGTTATGCCGGTAAATATTATCACGGACGTAAAACTACTCGATCAAACCAACTTAAAAGAAACAGATTCCGTCAATTGTAACGATTTCATTTAGCGAAAGCGGTAAAGAAAATTTGAGAGGGATTTTACAGCCTAAACTTAAACGTAATTTTGAATTAATGTCTGTCATTAGCGAGTAAATTGAGACATCTACACAACGGTTAAGTGGCGAGCGAGCTGACGGCGTCACGCGCAGCTGTTGGGAAGTGTTTGTCGATAGAATTACACCTACTTGATCCAGCGAGGGAGGATATACGAGCGATTACAAATACACCAACTGAAAATAGCTTTAGGAACCTCTTAGTGATTATGGAATCTTAGGTACTTAATACCCTAATTAATTTATAACATAACTAAGTTTTGTAGGATGCATGTTCAATCGTAGGACATGAGGTCAAGTCTCAGGTTGGTTTCTTTTGTGTTTTTTTTTATTTTTAATTAGATTTTTTATGTAATATTCCATGCTTCAGAGAGCGCAACCAATTCCTTTTTTACATAATTTCATTCCGGTTGTGTATGAGATCTGCAGACTGAATAGAAAATCTGGAAATAGATTGTATTTGTGTATGAGTATATCATACATGCATGTGACGTTAACTTTGTACAAGTATGGACTATATCATACCTTGCTTAGTTGCCGCAGTGCAATAATGAGTCATACCATAGGTCAAACCTTCTCGAAGGCGTAGGACTCGGTAGCTGGAACCCACATACGTTGAGCGAAGTTAATAGTAACGAGGGGATGATCTTTGTTTGTTTGATAAGCAATGGAAACTCACACAATTACACTGTCCCTAAGTTGGGTAAGTTGTCTTATGGAGCAGGATTCCTCTGTAAAAGTGACGTTAGTCCATTAAGGGACTGACTATGTCTTCGAGGTACATTAAACCTTAAAAACACTCTCCACTTTTCTACAAATGCAATATGGAGCTGGTACTCAACTCTGCTACGTCACTGTTAAGACGGCCATCTTTATATCTGTAGTAGTTATATAAAATAATTCCTTGCAATAATAGCTCCGTAATACTCAAGGCATCCTGTGGAATGCGGAGTACCTCGGGGACTTGAGCCGGTACTCAGTGCCCGACTCACATTTTAAGTAAGCTTAAGTTTATATAATACACAATTTATTTTATTTCATCATGTCGTACGATGCACATGTTTTCAACAACATATTCCTTTTTTTCAACTGCGTTTGTAAGAGCTGTTTGTTGTGAGTATACCCTACATATTGATTAGTATCTATAACGGTTTATTTTTTTCGTAGTATAGGGGATGAAACAATAATTTTTGACGACTAACCATAGACATCCTCGTTATTGTTGTCATACAGATGCGTTCCTTTCCTCCTCTCCTACGAGTTTTACCCTTTACTTACTCTGGATTTTTTTCTTCACTTAATGGTCGTTATGTAAATGTTCTTTCATATGCTGTAAAAATGTTTTTATGTTCATTTGCAATTCTCGGGCCATACAAGCCACGTTGTAAGAGATCATGCCATGCTGCATAGGATGAGGTTGGTGCAATGACACCAATGCCGTAAAATGGCGACAACGAAATATGGGAGCCTCCTCGATTGTGCCGGCCCAATTCGGCTGCATGACATGGTGCAACCTCTAAATAGAAGATATCAAAAGTTAAAAAGCACGTTACTAAAACAGTCCTTTTCTCTTTAACAATCTTTCTTTCCTATAATATCTTATCTATCTTATTGTTTTATTATATATGTCTCGCAGTCGGATTGCTTTAAGCGCTACATTTCATTACGGCTAGCCATTTTCAAAAACCAGCCTGTTTTATTTTGTGGCGGGCCAACAATTAGCCACATCGTTTTGGGAAGAGGTAGTCCCATGCTGCATGTGCAACGGAACGGCACGACCGAGGAGGTAACTCACGCTCACATAATACCGTCGTAAAGTGACATCTTCAGTGTTGCGTTTCATGCGGTTTGTGAGTAGCCGGTGGCCCATTGATGAACGGGGGGAAATATGGAGGGCAACGCATCGGCACACAATTATGTGGATGTTAATGGGCATCGGTAGTCGTAAAAGGCTCCGATTTCTCGTTTGCCCCCCTATTCTATAAAAAAGGCATACAGCTGAGTGAAATTGTTCTAGAAAGAGTTAGGTGATATACGACATTCAATAATGCCTTATTGAAATAAATTGAATCATTATCCGCCTTTTTGACCCGTTTTAGTTCCTAGCTTTAGCACTCGTGGCGTTGTTGATATGACAACAACAATTCGGTTGTAGAATACACATGAAAAAGGACCATGCCCAGATAGGAGCGTAGCACCCGGCTAAGCATTTGTGGTTAAGTTATTTCATTTGGCTACACTCAAAATACTTGCCCTAATTTTATATTTGTATCGACCACTATTACTACCTTTAATCAAAAGATTTGATGAGTCTAACTGTCAGCCGCCATATTGAAGAACATCACGCAAGAACAGTCCGGCTAATCGTTAGCCCTTCCTCAAAACAAGGCGGCCCTGCTTTTGGGAATGGCTAACTGTAATGTTATATGCGATTCGTACAAAACGACTACGATATGTAGATCCAATTGTAACATTTTATTAGTTTCATAACCAACAACACATCCTCTTTTTCGCCTCTGATCTGATGGACCACCAGAAATTAACACCAAGCCGCTCGAAATGCGGCACATTAAGTAAAACAAATTTAACAATTCCGTTACAGTATTCATCGTTTCAATTTCACGGACGCTTTTCAATGACAGTTGAATGTGAAATTCTATATCTTGTGTTGTTGTAAATCAATGTGTACGACCTTTAGCTTTACTACATAATTGAAAAAAGGTCTTACTGTCCAGCTGTATTCGAAGTTGAACGTTTTCCTTTAATTGTGATCGAATTTCTTCTCTCCGCCATCGCCAAAGTAAAATCGACCATATAATCTTAAGTCTGATGGCGGTTAGTAGCATCCTTTTGTCAAGTGTGGAAAGCATACGATTGCCAGTAAGCGGAAAT
>JAFELO010001178.1:339731-359949 GCA_017140195.1 Eumaeus atala | reverse complement strand
TCAAGCAAGTGAGTAACAAAAAGCTAATTGAACTTTATTCCGACCATATGTTTTCATAATAAGCTATGGTTATACCCGTTTCCTTAGTGACAAATTTAGTAATGTAACAGTGAGTAGATAATAAAGAAAGTAAAACCGATAACGATCATTGAAAATCTTAATTAAAACCTTTTCGGAAATCATTTGCATACAATTTCTTTTCAAAGCTCGAAACCTTAATTAAATGAACGATATACGCCACTTCACTCGACGTGATTAATGAAGCAGATTACATTACCTACGACGCGTGTTAGTTCGACGGGTGTATTAATTGAGGGAAATGAAAGCTTAGGTTAAATTAGGTAATAGAACACCTGTTCTGCAACAAAAACAGCACAACGAGGGCAATGGCCCTCGTTCCTTACAGATTGACAGAGCGATTCATTAATCGCTATAGTAACAGTGGGGATGTTTATGGGTGCCGGTGCCCGTAAAATGGCTCTGATAGCACGTTTGATCCCCCGTTACTCTAAACAGTCATGTTTACACCAGTTCCTTATTGGGCTAAGCAGGTAATATAAATAGCTTCCTTTACATCAAATCAAATAGCCTTTATTTCTGACACATACGTTTGGTTTAATATTACATATATTTTAAATTAACAAATATTATCGAATTTAATAATACGTAAACATATTACATTCTTTTTTTTAAGCATTCATTAATTATTTCTTTGTTATTGCAGCTTCATTATTAAATAATCATATCGACTAATTCTTTTATAACTTTGCTCATTTAAGTAACATCACTTATTGTGATAAATATTACAAAATTAATATCACTTCAACATAAATAAAGTTTTTCTTTTTTACTTATTATTATTATTGTTACTACTTAAAATTCCTTTAAATACCTAATTGCTAACATTTTACATACAAGCTTCTTTTATAACGAACGTGGGTACTTAGTAATGCTATATTATAGATTACTCGATTACATCTCGTTCCGTACCGTAGTCTCTACCAAAATATTGTATTATACATGAAGATACGGCGTTCGCTTCTCTTGCCATAAATTATCTATTTTCTACGCTGTTATGCCGACTTCTTGACTAATTTCTTTTTGCTCCGCTACATAATCATAATTTCATGTTAAAAGTATAAAAGTTGGCTAAAGAAAGTGAAAAACTAATTTTTACGGAGAAGTAAGTTATCACTGTTCGGATCTATCTGAGATCAGAACAATGATAACTTCCTTCTCCGTTCTGTGATAACCTCACAAGCCTTATCTAAGCACTAGTAGCCGACACGGCTTCACCCGCGTACTCCATCATGCACCACGCAAAAATGCGTTTATAGGTGTTACGTATAATGATGATGGTAGCAAATAATGTGCGATATGACTTGGAGATGCGGAAACAATGGCTTCAACGATTGCGTGGGTATCATTTTCTAGTAAATTGAGTTGTTCACATGCATATGGTATGCATACATGATATTTTGGTATTATAGTTGCATTAACAGTCAAATGACGTTGGGCCACGCATGTACCAGCAACAATCGCAAATAGAGGCATTCATCATTATTTGGATGAACTGTATACATATATATGTTTTCTCTTGGAATCATCATTAACGATGCCACGACCACAAATCTTTCTCAACAAAGCCGGAATACAATAAAGATGACATGACTGATGAAACACAACGAATGCCCGTGAAGGGCGCCGCGTTAGTATGGCTCGACTTCGTGCGTTTCGATTGCATGAGCAAAGCGAGGCAGCCCATGAAACGACTCGGTCGGCAATGCAAAACCGTGGAACAAATAACAGGGATGAAGAAGTAAATATTTTTTGATACACAAGAAAAATTGCATCAAGTGCTGATTTGAATAGAGCTGCGTTTCGATATGATTATAACGCAGATTACTGCTTGCATCCTAGCGTTCGCATTAATGCAAAGCATTAAGCCAATGTACAGTGTGTGCGAGTATTGTGAAGCATTGAAGTTTTCAGGAGATACGTCGGGATTGTGCTGCCTGGAGTGAAATTGCCATTATTGACTCTGTCACCTGAGCCATTTCATTAATTGCTTTGTGACGGAACACCAGCAAGTGATTCATGGAAATTTACGGCGGAGACTGACCCTGACAACTATGGTTATCAACTGTATCGACAAATTTAAAAAGAAAGGGTTTCGCTCTCGACAACAGTTACATTGTTCCATATTCGCCACTTATTTCCAAAACATTCAAGGCACATTGTGACGTTGAGTATTGCAACTCAGTAAAGTCTATGAAATACATATAAACTTACATTGTAAATATGTCACACAGGGCACGTTGGCGGTTTTTAGTATCGAATCCTCCAATATCAATTGTGGACTATCAAGTTGGTCGTTATGTGAACTGCAATGAAACGATTTGGTGTATACTCCCGATTCACGAATGTCATTCTACAGTTGTACATTTGGTGCACCTGGAGAATCGACAGTGAGTATATTCCACGGCTTCGAATGTTCTTCATCGTGTACGAACACCTCTGGTGACAACATTGACAAGTTTCTTTGCGATCTGCCAAAACGATCCGTTTGCTGGAACTTTGTTATACTCGAAGTTGACACGTTGTTACACTTGGAATGCTTCCTCGAAGAATTTTCAACGACGATCATGCTACGTCGAATTGCCAAGAACAAGAAATAAGGTGTATGTGATGGATGTGTGCTTCCGAACTACATGAATGGATTCCACTTCGGTTTTTTTTCCTGTCCGACTTTTGCACAAAATAAAACGTTAACTGGCAAAATGCGGCAACTAATAAAGCCTACCTACTTAGATTTTTTTTATGATTCAATAAAATTGGGTTATAAGTTCGATAAATGACAACAATATGTATTATTTACATTTCATTGTATGACATTGTGGATGACTTCAGATACTAAATTTGTGTAGAGAAACGCCCAAATAGATATTTCCTTACACTTATAATTTTATATACAGTACTTTATATTTAAGACAATCGTTCACAAAAACTGATCAACACGCAGTTATACGTAGTATTTCCATATGGTTTGTGATAGTGTCTCCCTTTTAGATTTTAGTTACAACCTCTCATAAACCAATGTTGCCAATTAAAAAAAATGCTCCATATTACATGACAGTGTGGTCATAGTAGAAAATACAAAATTTAATAAGGAGGACATGAGATTAAATTAAATAAATAACCTAGCATTCGTTTGTACAAATGTTTGTCAATAAACAAATTCACGAATATATTGACAGAGTCGTGAATTTCAGCAACATCAAGACCAGAAGGAGATCAGAACAAATCGTGTAAAAAAGAACCGATCATCAATCAAGAGTCTTTTCTTTGACCTTAAAGTGAATATCGTTCACAAAAGCGTTCAATTATATCCATACGACGAAATACATAAATTCAATGGATTAATGGACACCCGTGGCCACCTAGAGCCATCTGATCCACAATTCAACGAAATAGCCACTCCATATTCTCGACCACATTTACGACCAATAAAGATATAAATAGTTCATCATTGTATTCTTGAAAGTCAATGTCTAATATTTGTTAGGCTGAATTACAGCAGAAGATTATTGTGTTACCATTTAGAATTATTTTTTCACATAATATACAGGGCCACTCAGAAAGCATTGCGAGAAAAAGGTTTTATACATATAACATGTGAATATAAAATTTATTCTGCAAATATAGTTTTTTAAGTATTAGAAAAAGAATCCAGTTTTAAAATTTCCCTCCAATGTTTTTACATCATTTTCGCGCTATGATTTTTTATGACTTCAAATGTCACCTGAAACCGGATGAACTATACGGTAGACTTTATAAGACATTTATAGACTAAGGCCTTTCCAAGGCAACAGTTTTTGTTGGTATAGCGAATTTAAGCGTGTTCTACTAACATTGTGGAGTAAACAATGAAGTGGTCGCTCTTTAATGGCTATTACAGAAGGTAACACGTTAAGAGTGAAAATTTTAATTCAAGACAATAGATGAAATACGTATTAAGATATTCATTACGTAATACAGACTGAATTAGGAAGCGTTCATGAGATTTTACAATATTTTCAGGTGAGGAGTTCTTAGTTTCGCACTGGACGCCGCACAACCTTACCTAGGCACAAAAACAGTCCCAGAGGAAATAGTCCCTTGACATGATAGATAAATTGGACGCAGGCTTGTCTGAGCATAATTTCTACATCAGTACAGGCGATGAGACCTGGATAAATTTATATGATCCAGAAAAGAAGCCGCAGTCGACTGTTTCGGTATTTCAAAACGAAGTGCCGCCATCTAAAGCGAAGCGAAACGCAGGAAAGGTTTTGATCGTCAGCTACTGCAATACGACTGGCTTCTTCTAGTCAATTCCCTTACAGGATCAAAAGGAGCACTAACGCTATAGATTATACTATCAAATGCTTCCCAGAAGTTGCAATTTCTCGTTTGACCCCGTATGCTACGAAAAACGTAAGAAAAAGCAATTTGGGTAGAAATTTTCGCCAGTGAACATTGTTGTGCCTACTTCGCCGCGCACGTACAGTATTGGATAGAAGTTCTGATAAATATGTACGGGAAACAGCAGCAAATTAACTTGTAGGGAAGTTACGCGGATGAAACATGTTCTGTTTCAATCTTTGTCAGCCATCTGGTAATACGCACGTTTGTGCCCCGAGTAACATCGCTAAATCTCGGCGCGTGGCTAATAAATAAGGAATTAGATGAAATAAGATACAAATTCTTGTAATGTACGGTTCGAAGACGATAATAGTAGCAATCCGCCGCAGCTTCGCCCGTGAGTAAATTGTACACTATAAACCTTCCTCGAGGATTGCTCTATCTACGGGTGAAAACCGCACGAAAATTTGTTCCGTAGATTTTGAGCAAATATTTCATACAAAGACAGACAGTTTTTAGGTTATTTATTTTATAATAAGTATAAATAAAAAAGCTGTGTCCGGTTTGTTCTTTTTTTTTAAGCAATACGACCGGTCTTGTGTCAGTTCTGTCGGTGTACTACCCCCGGGTAAACAACAGTGTTGTCTATTTAATACCATCGTAAATATCCGAGGGCATATTCAGATAAGGGTGTCACTTGTATCATTGCTGCATTGCAGCTGGATTAGACCGGCACGGCCGGGTTGGTACATCTAGCTCACATTATGCCTCTCTTGTTCTGGTGGCCCATGTCGGGATAGAGAAAGTAGAGCAACGCATCTGCATTACCATTAACCGTGTATATGCACGTTGATAGTCAACAAGTGGTTCTGGTTGCTCATATGTCATCATGTGCTTAATTTTTTTATAGTATAGGGAGACAAACGAGAAATCGGATCCTCTTTACGACTATCAACGTCCACGAACATTTACAAAATTACTATATCGATGCGCTACCCACCTTTTCCTGCTCCCCACCAATGGGCCACCGGCTACTCACCAGCCGCACGAAACGCAACACCTATGATGTCACTTTACGCCGGTATCATATGAGTGAGAGGTACATCTCCGGTCATGCCGGCCCAATTCGGCTACAGTACAAGACGACACTACCTCTTACTAAAAAAAACCTTTCATAATAACATTTGAAAAGCTAAACGAAGTTGGATACACATAACATAAAGCTATGAACACATATTTTTACACGATTCCACTCGGGAACATGGGCGTTAATGTGTTTACATTCAATCAGCTGCCTATGGCATGGCCCACACGCCGCCGATAATGAGCAAACGTTTTAATTGAGTCAATTTACAGCATGTTACCAACACCCGGACAAGTAAGTTGCAAAAGATGGATGAATAAAAATCAAATTAATTGAATTAGCTATTACGAACACCCCTATATTGGAATGCATCTCTCTTATCTATGGAAGTGCGGGGCGTTAACGACTTTTATTGAGCTTTTCTTCGCTTCCATAGCATAAGTTCAGGGTCAAAGTGGAAATAGTTTCTATAGTATATACATTATACATAATAAATTATATTTATAGTAAATTTCGTGAATCTTTTTCACTGTCATGAAAATTATGGGAAACCCTGTTGTATAATATTTTAGCTGAGTCTGAAATACCTCTACAAAATACCAAACGAACGTGATAAGTTTCCGCTCTAAGAAGCAGTACCAACAAAACGCCCCAGTCTATTACGAATCGCTGACTCTGTTCCTTGAATATCGATACGTCAGCATTTTGGGAGCAGAAGCATGGAATCGAAAAGAAAAGTAATAGAAACTACGCTGCCAAAGCGAAATGACGGACAGTCCGAAATGTATCGTAACTAACAGGCTGTATAATTAGTTGATTGGGGACATATCTATACAAATTATAAAACAAAGTCACCAAAGGCTGTATATAATAAGTTCTCTTAAAATCTACTGAAGGGATTTTCATGCGGATTTCAATGGTGGATATAGCTATTCCCTAGGAAGGTTCTAATGAATAGTTTGTCAATTTATTCATGGGGTGGATCGCTAGTGTCCTTATAGGTTGCTTACTTGGTCAATACATATTGCATAACGTGTTTTGAAGTTGTGTAGAAGCAATGCAGTGGAGCCTTCCAATGAACCTACAAGATGTCTTTATATTCAACGTTTATTGAAACACGTACAAACACACAAAACATAATTAAAATCGTCCCAGCTCTTAAGGAGAAGCTTAATGACATGCCTATAGCCACCAGCTGCAATAATTATATTTTTAACCCATCTAGGAACTCATTTTATAAATTGGTCGCGCTGCTTTATTTTTCATTTTAATTAATAAAGGTAAAAATGGCAGGTGAAAGGTTGATAAAACTGATATACAGTGTGAAGGAAGAAGAACGTTGGTACAAGACCAAAACTGGCATACCATAATAAGACTGATCGGGCACTGGCCAAGAGAGACAAGGTATGTGAGAATCTTGATATTGAGCTGGCGTGAAGATGTGTTATTGTTGTTGTTCTTATAAATAGGGGGACAAACATGATGTTTCACTCTCAGTAAGGCAAGACATTTTCCATATGTTATACGAATCTATACACGATGCGATATTACATCCTCTTATCCATCCAAGTCCAATGAACCAAATATTCCACGAAATGCGGGCACATTCATTTGACACTAATTGCTCCACTAATTACTGAATCTCTGCTGGCGGGTGGTTATTCAGAACAATTCACAGTGACTCTACATATCTAAAGTGGTACAATATTTGTATAAATATTCTAACTTTATTAATACTTATTTTTTTATCAATATTACTTTAGAATCGTAATACACATACATAATTGGTTGATAATGTTATCTACTAATAAACACTTTTTTTCTGTAATTTTGTTTAATGCGCTATATGACTTACTTGATAATTGTTTTGTTCTAATTACTTTCAGCTATAAAAGTATCTCTGCCAGTGATAAAACTGTAGTTTTTACCGGCCAGGTAATTCTTTCTCACATGACGCCACCGTACAGTGTATACAGGTATGATGTCGCGTTTCGTGCGGTTTGTGAGTAGCCGGTGGCATATTAAAGGGCAATGCATCTGATGATAACAGTAATGCTATATAGATATCTAAGGACGTTGCTAGTCGTCAAAATGCTTAGAATTCTCCAGGATATTATAACACCCCTATACTACAAAAAAAAAACTTTCTTTATCTTTTCACATGAGGCGTGATCTGTGCCAAAAACTAAACAAGGGGAATGGGGAGAAATTTAATGTGCGGCGGTAATCGCCAAATGACTCCGCAAAAAAATGTTATCATTAAACTCGAGCCTGATATTATTCACATAAGTAGAAGGAAAATATTTTAGTATATTCACTTCGTACTCATTATAATTGTCTTAAAACCCATTTAAGGAGTACACCCTAATTGTATTTTTAAGAAAATTCGATGGAGCGCAAAAAGTGTCGACGCATAACAAGGCCACTATGCAAATGAGCGAAATATGCAAAAAGCTTTAAAAGAATGGCTCACAATTTGTATCGTTCACTTTAAGTGTATTTTACATTCATCGCTAACAGCAACGTGTCCACACAACAATGCGGCCAGGAGCTTTAGAGGTAGTGCCGTACTGCATGCATTGCAGACTGCAATTGCATTATACGCCCAGGGCAGTGGGGTTGACGGCTACGCTAACGCTTTGGGTGTGGCTCATGAGTTTCTGGTATCCTATCGGAGGGAGGAAGAAAGGAGGGCAACACATCTGTATAAAAATTTGCAGATGCTTATGGACATCGTTGGGCTCCTCCTGCTCGTTTGTTTTTTTTTTCCCTTTATAATATATATAAAAGCCCTCTTGTCGTAGACTCTTCTTATCCAATTTCGTCTGCAAAAGGTTTGTATACAATGTATTGCTTATGGTGCAAGTACATATAAATTGAATCAAAATACAGAGCCTGCGGGCGAATAACATCAGGAGATTAATGTAAGATATTTTTCACCTTGCAAAGCTAAGCCTCATAGTCTCTGATTTTTACTAATATACTGAAGACTGTTTGTTTGTTTGAACGCGCTAATCTCAGACACTGCTACTAAAAAATGAAACAAATATTTTTGTGTTGGATACTCCATGCATCGAGGTAGGTTAGGCTATGTACCGTTACGTTCCAACTAACTTTGCCATGGACACTACATCCTCCTATGCAACTGAATTGGACCGGCTCGACCGAGGAGGTACCTGTTGCTCATTTGATACCGCCGTAAAGCGAAAACTACTGTTCGTACAGTTTGTGATAAGCCGATGGCCCATTGGGGGAAGTTATAAATGAGGGCAACGCATCGACGTAATTATGCTGATGTTCATGGGCGTTGGTAGTCGTTGAAAGGCTCCAATTGCTCGCTTGTCCCATACTATATAATAAAAATAATGGTCACGGGTGGACTGAGATGACCATGGTTGCTGTAAAGCTTCTGAAACGTCGGGCCACATAAATAATTTAATAAACCGCGATAAAATCCGTAAAAGTAGTTTTATTGTAATGTGTAACATTCGCGTAAAGTTAAGACATCGAAAGCTTGTAATTAATAAGAGTTAGTACCCACCAGGGAGGTACCTCACGCTGACATGATACCACCACAAAGTGACCACAGCTATGCTGTGACGTTTCGTTCGATCACAAAAATTCAGTATTTTAACGAAAGAGATGTCAGTTTTTTGCAAGGCGCTGCCAATGTTTATAAATATTCACGTATAAACTTAAGCAGTTGACCTTTATTTCCCCAACCGACGCTTAACGAATCTATTAACGCCGGCGTGCATAAGTTTGTCTCAATCAATCGCACCCCATACCTTTGCAATACAGCAATAACGTAATCTTAAAATGACGATAATATTCAAAGATATAAAGGATAAATTCAGCACAATATTTACGCGAAGCAAATTTCTCGTTTTTTTATTTCCAATCAATAAAGGCAAATTAAATTGTGTAAATGAATTTCGCTATCACCTCGATATCTAATGAAAAGTTTTAAACTAATGTATTTTTGTATATGTCTACTAGTTGAGTGTCAATCCAGCTAACTGTACGGAGCATGTTTAGATAGATCGATAAAATCATACTGAATTTCGACTCGATCTTCGAATTCCTCGTGATTATAATAAAATTGAGGATAGCGTGGAACATAATTTTTGACCATAACGTCATTAACAAAAATATGAATGCGCTACTCTTTTTTCACGCTATCGGCTCCGATTACTAAGTTATATTAAAAAAACACGAAAATTCTAATTATTAAAAACATATTTCGAATTTGAGGTACACAAGAAGTAAAACATCTTAATTCTTACTTTGAGTGAGAACATTCTGACCTTTGTTCAGCAAAATAATACATATTTTCAAATGCAATTTAGCATTGTGTTCGATTTAAAAAAAAATGAGCTTTTATCAGTTGAGTTTTCAGGTTCCAAGAACCTATTCATTCCTGTCGCCATTTCAGAGTGACCGTCTGTAAGTAATGAAATGAAATTCATAAATTTCTGAAATGAACGATCTCCCCTCCACCCTCGTGATCGGGATTTCTGAGACTTTCATAAATCGCAAACATTCTTATAGAGATTTGGTAGATACTATAGCAGTGGATGAAAAAATGCTGACGATGATTATGAAATAATAACTTCTTTCCTTGTACGAACGTTCATAAAAATTAAAACAGAAGTTGCACAAAGGAGCTACTGCGAGATATTCTCTTTACATTTTATTCATTAACTGGTACTATACAGCATCTCAGTTATAGTTGTGAGAAGATAATTATATTAGATGACCCTTGTAAACTTTGTCAGGTGCAAAAATAAATTTTACTTATTGATGTCTTAAGTTTATGCGAATGTTAGTCATTACAATAAAACTACTTTTACGCATTTTATCACGGTTTATTTAATTATTTATGTAGCCCGACGTTTCAAAAGCTTTACACATGGTCACGGGTGATGGTAGTTTTATTGTAAATTTTACTATTACAATTTTCCGCTTGAAAAACTAGATCTCTCGGTTTTGTTCAAACCAATTTTCACTTGCAGTTTTTATTGAATTCTGTGATCTCAATTGTTCCTGCCCCTCGGCAGTTCGGAGTTACATGGAACATCAAAAATTATTCGTTTAACGAAAAAAAAATTGAAAAACATCCGTGCCATTTGGAAAGACGTATCCAAAACCTACCCACATGTCTATGTTCTCCGTAAAAGAATATCATCGCTCAGTTTTATTTTTCATAATCATACTACATAATTTTTTAACGGTTAATAAGATATACCTGAGTTCTAAGTTTCATATACACATGAAATGCGACACGGAAGTTGTCTTTATTTTACATACTCTACGGCGGTATCATAAAATATTGGATATATTTAGGTTAACGCCTTTATAGCCAGACGGCGTCAGGATTTGTGTATGCCCTGCTAATTGTAGCCTGATGTCCCAAATTAGTCGTGACATCTCGACTGACACTGGGTACATTTAAATGTACTCTTATTTTAGTCAGATGGGATTTACGTTCTTCATTTTAATTTTGATATTCTAGATCACAGTAGACTGGTGGATAAACTTGGTACATGTGGCATTCGGGGTCCATTGTTAACCTGGAATAAAAGTTATCTAAATAGTCGAGCCTTCTCTGCGAAAATAGACAGCACCTATAGTGAATCAATAAAGGTAACAGAGGGCATCGCTCAAGGCTCAGTACTGGGCCCTGTGTATTTTCTATCCTACGTAAATGATATGAGCAACTGCATTTCTAGCAGCACATGTTATCAATTTGCGGATGATGCTTGCCTCATTGTAGTATCGAAAAACGTATCAAGTGCTTATCACCTTCTTCAAAAGGATCTGGATGTTCTTACCTTAATCCATGTTCCAATCTTAATAGTGTCACGATGCTGGCCTTGTAATTAGTCCTAGTAAAACAAAATTGTTAGTAATTAGGTCTCGCCACATCTAGCCCATCCCCATATAAATTCACGATCCACGATCATTCTTAACAACACTCATCAAACGGAACACATTGTCTTGTCCACCCATCGATATCGCTGAGAAACAAACTTACCTCGGCTTGATAATTGACGAAAATTTAAATTGGAGTAAACAAATTGAACATATCTGTAACAAACTTAGGCTGTTCCTTGCAAATGTCACACTGCTCAAGAAACGTGTCCCTTATAAAGTATCGATTATGCTTTACCGTGCACTTGCAGATTCCTATATTTAATATGGTTTAAGTAGTTATAGTCGAACATACAAAACGTGTGACGAAATTTACAAAAATACAAAATAAAATTTTAAAAACAATAGTTCCCTTAAAAATAAAAAATCAATTTGTCGATCATGAAAATTGCCTCTTCAGATACTGTAAGATTATTCCAATACACACACAAGTTCAATTTGCACTACTAAAAGAAAACTTTTTTAATGAATCTTTAAATAAGTTAATGTACATACCCGAGCCATAACTCGAAACCGGCTTCTCACTACGAGTGCAAAATGAAAAAAATGCGTACGGACAGCGGATGATCGAATATCTCGTACCTCAGTTCATTAATAACCTACCCCTGATTTCCGACGTGATCCTACAACAAATAACATTAAAGACGAATTTAAAAAATACTTTATGGAAAATAATCGCCTTGCTCCTAGCTTTAATCAATAGAAGAATCAAATAAAGTGTTTAAACCTACCATGCTAATTGTAAAATATGTATCTGTTTTTTAAAATACCTATGTGTAATACTAACTTAATTAATTTATACAGGTCGCCGTAAAACGTCGGAGTGAATGTATAAATCCACTCGTTTAAACCTTAGTGGTTTTTTGTCGCTGTTACGTATTTGTAAAATTTTGTACTGCATATATCGTTTTATTGATAATAAAAAAATAAAATGTTATCTTATTATCCTGAGTGTTTGTATAACGTTTTAGAATATGTTTAATCTGTATGTTCGCAACAGCACAATCTTCAATATTACACGTTATAAGATGTAAATAATAGGAGTTGTGTACACCTTATAAAGTGATATAACTGTCGCAGTCGCACTGTCAAGTCGCTGTATTTCATTATGGCTAGCCATTTTCAAAAACAGGGCCGTTTTACTTTGTGGCGTGTATAAATAAACTATGCCCAGATAGGTTTGAAGGATTAGGCGGAAGCGTAGCTCCCGCCTAAGCCTTTGTCGTTAAGTTATTTTTTTATTTATACTCAAAACCTTCGAAATTCGGAATAACATCATGACACCTTATGGTTATAATATTGTGTAGTATTTTCATGTACTATAGAATATGTAAATATTATTCAAATATTACACACGCCTAATTTATTATATTTAAATGCACTTGATAAAAATAACAAAAAATGTTTTTTCAACAAAGTGGCTATAATATATCTATATGGATATGGAACCATAGTGTTCTTGTGAATTGCCTAGTAAAACATAACCTCTCGTAATTTAATAGGTTTAAATAATCCAGTTTAGTAAAATTATATACATATAATAAACTAATATAATAAATATGTACATATATATTTTTGTTAATTTCAAATTTTTCACAGGGAGCAAAAGCATGAATTTAATATATACTGTACGCTGAAATTTAAATGTATATTGTGGTGGCCTAAAATACAAGCGTAGTTAATTTGGAAGCCATTAGAAAGAATTGTAAATTGTTACATGATATTTTAAACAAATTTGATTTGATTTGCTTTGATATGCGTGATAGTTCGATTTCTGTATAAAAAAGTTGATTGCTTTGTTATATTCCTTAAATTAATAAAAAGTAATATAACGTTATAAAACAAATTAGATTCCACTGGATAGGAGAAGTAAGCGAAAATCTTTCTTTTGAATAAATGAATTGAAGGAAACTCGTAAAGCTCACAAAGAAGTTACTTCTAATTACGCGTAATTGTTTTAATTTTTACAGTCAGAAATATCAGCAAAGGGCACCTCAGGTAAGGCCTTAATTAAAAGTTCTCGCACCTTAATTAAAATATTTCCTCGTATACGGTTCAATTTGAAAAACTCTAATCTCAATTCCCAATTGTGTGGGTTTCAATTTAATCCTGAAAAATTGAGGGCGAATAGATTTTTGTAGCCATATACAGTTAATAATAGGTGCCGACTGTGCTGTAGTGATATGCCACAATACAATTCATCACACTATCCATCATTATTTAATAAAAAAAAATGCAACCTTGAATTATTATGAGAAAGATATACAAACGAACATCCTATAATCACACTATTTGAAGCCTATTTTTTCTAGTTTACCAACATTTCTTGATAATTGAAAATAAATCGTTTGTATTGTAATAAGTAAGTCTTAACAATTACTTACGTATTGGCCGCTGGACATAGTTATACCACAAGGGTAAATCGAGAAAATGGAGCCCATAGACTGTCCGTATTGTCAATCATCCTCCTCCCCTCCAATGGGCCACCGGCTATTCACAAACCACATTAAACTAGACAGCGTAGCTGTCACTTTAGATCATGGTTTGGTGTCATGTCAACGGAATTAGCCTGGCACGACCGGGGAGTTACCTCTCGCTTACTTGATGCCAGCGTAAAGTGACTGGTACGGTTACGTGTTTCGTGCGGTTTGTGAGTAACCGGTGGCCCATAAGTGGGAGGTGAAGAGGAGGGCAACGCATCGCAAAATACTATTGCTTACTAAAAGAATATCAATAATCACCAAGACACAACTGTCTTGGAGATTGTCCTGGGTTCAACATCCCACCCCACTATAACTCATGAATATTCGCAACATTAAAATGATTTCAGCAGGTTTTTATTTCACAGCTCTCCGCCCCCGGCGTCGGCGGTGCTGCGGTTGACGCGATGCTGCGCCGGTACCGCCTGGAGAACGGCAACTCGCTGGGAGAAAAAGATGAGGTGAGAATTCACTAGTAGAATTGCACGGCTGTTTTGCTGATAAATTGCGCTGGCATGATTGGGATAGAAGCTCTGGCTAGTCGAGATCGATTATTGAGCGTACTGATGGACATTTATTGAATAGCAAACGAGCAGTAGGCATCTACTGACGTGCAAAGACATCCATGCAGATGTCTTACAATAATGCTATTGTTATGCTAAAATTACGTTCTCCTTTCCTCATATGACTCACCGGAAAATCACAAACCGCAGGAAACACAAAAGCATAGCGGATAGACGATCTCATGTAACAGAGAGATATCTCCGCGATTATGTTAGCTCAATTAGGCTGCAATGCAGAAAGATATTATACAAAAAACAAACACTTATCAGCTATAACCATCTATGAATACAGTTTGCTCACTAAGCTTCACTGAAATTATAAATATGAAGACAAGGATACATTACAAACGTGACCCATGTGCAGAGATTTCACCTTCGGACAAATTTCAAATCTTGTCGGGAACATCAGTGCCGCCGCATATAGAGAGACCTATGCACTAGTCTTTTATACAAGATAAATATTTTTTTCTTCTTTACATATCTGTTTTAGTAATAAATTTTCTGACTGTATATGTTAGATTATTAGTACTTATGTTAGATTATTATAAGGGAAGAAAGAGAGCTAGCTACTTGTGTAACAACTAGTTAGCTCAACGGGCTATTGAACGTGCTATGTTGGCTGTTGCTGTGTCCGATGGCACTTGTAACGAAGTCTTAAGGCAGATAACTAAAGTATCCGATATCACGTGAGGAATAAGCTTGCTGAAGTGGCAATGGGCTAGTCACACACTCAGAAGAGCAGATGGTAGATGGGCCAGTAAGTTTCTGGAGTGGAGGCCGCGTTTGGGAAAATGAAGTATTGGTCGACCATTCACCAGGTGGGAGACGATCTCCGTGCAGCGGCCGGTTTGGGATGGATGCCAGTAGCAAGAGTCCGTTCGGCTTGGCGTTCATTGAGAGAGGCATATGTCTAGCAGTGGACCGATAAGGGCAAAAATGATGATGATGGAGGGGGGAAACAATCAGGAAGAGTCTTCAGTTGACTCCTTCGATGAAGATGTTTTTTACAGCGTAGGAAAACAGACGTCCTTAAACCCCATTCTTCCCAATGGTCCACTGACTATTCATGAACCTCATAAAACGCGATACCATATTTCTCTCTTTTAAGGCGGATTTACACAAGTTATAAATACGTGTTGCCAAGGAGGGCAACCGCTGGCCCAGAGTAAGGAAGGATCCCTACACTCCCCACCAAGGTTCAGGCCTCGTCGTCGCTGTGGGGCTTAGTAGCTTGTTGTATTTGTAGGTATTCGGCGCTATCATGTACCGCGATGTATCACACACCACTTGACCCCACCCAGCGCCAGTGAAAGCGCGTAGATGCGTTTCCCCGCGTCAAAAAAGGATCCCTACTCTCCCCACCATGGTTCCAGCCTTCTCGTGGTGGTGGGACTCAGTGGCCTGGGGCAAACCCAGGCAAAGCCAATTAAACCGAAGGGGATGCTCTTTCATCATCATCACCATTATCAGCCCTTATCGGTCCACTGCTGGACATAGGCCTCTATCAATGTGCACTAAGATGGCGGATTTCCTGCTACACGCATCCATCCCGGATCAGCTACTGCGCTGACTGCTGGTGCTCTCTGCACCCCCCTTATAAGAAAAAGGGACCAAATAGCAACAGGAGAAGGCTTTTTTACGCACGGGGTAAGGGGTTAGAATGGGAACCTCGCCCTATTGTACTGTCCCAAAGTTGGTGGGGTTGTCATGTATGGCGGTGAGGCCCAGAAGCCTGGGGCGGACCCAAGCGAAGCCAATTCAAGCGAGGGTAATGTTCTTTGCACCCTTCTTTTAAGAAGAGGGGGCTAAAGAGCTGATGGGTGGGACCCTCACCCCATTGCATTGTCCCAAAGTTGGTGGGGTTGTCCTGTAGTGCGGGACAACCCCATCTGACTAGCCGTCGAGGTACCATGATGATTTGTAGTTCCGAGGCACCTCACTAAAGGCGGCACTGATGACACTCGCGGTGTTTCTTGTGGGTATTCGGCACTATAATGTGCCGCGAGCCCCACACACCACTGGACCCCACCTAGGGCCAGTGAAGGCGCGTAAATGCGTTTCACCTTTCCGCTCTGTTTTTCATCTACCTTGGCCATTCTATTTATCATCTTCCTTCTGTAATAATCAACACACACACGCGCAGTCAAAAGTCCGCCTATGGATGTCCATACTCTATTTATTTTATCTCTTTGGGTAATAATGATGATATAATACACTGAAAAGCTGATCATTAAAATCAACAACGCCACTATATCCGAGAGGTTAATTAAAATTATTCCATATTCTGCTGCAGCCACTCAAATATTATTACTCAATTATATAAGATTGAATAAAAATGAAATATCCAATACGATTGGATTTTCATAAAAAAGAAAGAGTGTATAAGCTTATTCCTTACTTTTTAACGCCTTAGAATCAGGACAATTTTAATTTAAAATTTAAATTTTCGTCTATATATTAAATTGTTTCGTAGGCTGATACCATCACTAAACACTCATAACACAAGTAAACATGCAGTGTTGCCAACATACGGATTTCCCACATAGGGAATAACATAGGTAGTGAAGGGAAGCCAGGCTAAAATGCAATCATTTAAGTAAAGGAGTCAGCAAACGTGGTCTCTTTTTCCATTAATTCCTATGTGCGCAATGCACACGCGAGACTAGGTAGACAAAGATAGTAATACATTCTCATTTTCCTTCTCTAATAACCAAGACGGCCACTCACCATCATATAACTGTCCACCCCTAACTATATTATCTCTATGATTTTCCCCTCTAAACTTAGTGCAAAAACAGATTCATTACAATTTTTAGCGTTAATATTTACAGAATTTTTTACATACATGTACAGGGACGGGAACTACTCAAATGTAGCAAATTAGGCGCAATAAGCCGACCACAAACGGTAAATTATTGACTCAAAATGCTCTCTATCTTCCAACAACGATTACAAGTGCTAAGAAATAATTAAAATAAGCGATGTTAGAAATGTAAGTAATTGATGACCAATGAAGCACAACTATGAATCATTTTTTTTTTTCAGTAATAAAACAAACTCGCCAATAGCTCTATGTCTGTATGTGATCGTTCTTCTAAAACCTTCTGTACAAATTTTCATGCGGTTTTCACCCATAAGTGATTCTCGAGGAGGGCAACAATTCGGTCACTGTTATTCACAGGAAAGCCAGACCGGATCGTGAGTAATATCTAAATAAACATTTATGGCATAGACGGAACCGCGACCTCCAGGGTAACGTTCAAATAAGCTTTTTTGTCTATGAGCTCATACACCCCATCACCTGTTTACAGAACCAGAAACAGTCAATTCATTATCGATAGTAATGTGAAAAATGAATTGAAAATATTTGTTCAAAATAGAGTTATAATAATTACTCTTTCAATATAGACAATTAGATCAATCACACTTGTGTTTCTATCTTTTTTGTTTTCGCAGGCTAAATGCTTTATACACCATTGTATTACTTACAGTACTGAACCCGTTTGACAACGATGATAATATCATTGATTAAAACAAACCGGCACAAGTCCCTTGGGAGTGCTAAAAGTGAGCTTAAAAACCTCCCAAATTTATATTTTGTTAAAATCAATTTTTTTATATACTCGTAAGTTTCCTTTTTTATGTGTTCGTAGCATAATTAAGCACATAATACTATTGAAATACTATTATTATAAAAAAAACTAATAATTATTCAAATTGATGTCCTAAGTTTATGCGAATGTTGCTCATTACAATAATTTTATTAAAAAGTATCATGCAACAAATGATGGCTTTTCCGGATTAGTAATTCTATTTCAGAATTATACATTTTGTTGCTATAAAATCTACAGCCTTATTACAGAGCATGTCCTAGGATATTCATACATTTGTTATACTAGCTGTTCCCTGCGGTTTCGCGTAAAGTCTGTGTACCAAGTGAACTGTTAGGAGATAGTGCCATACCACCTTGCAGCCGAATTGCGTCGGTACGACCCGGGAGGTACCTCCCGCTCAAATTACACCGCCATAAATTGATAGCTATGTTGTCGCGTTTCATTCGATTTGTATCTAGCCGGTGGCTCATTAGAGAGGAAGAGGATAGAATGACAACGCACTTGCATAAGAATGTTGCGGATCTCTATGAGCGTCGATAGTTGTCAAAAGGCTTGGGTTAATTGTTTTCCTCCCTAAAGAATACAGAAAAAAAACACTAGTCTACAACCTGGCTGGGGATTTTCTCGACGGAGTAATAAAGTTTTTATTCACATACAGAAAGCTATTTTCACATGATACACGATCAAATAAGAAACATAAATTTTAAAAGGTGTTCGAATATTTTCCTTTTATAACGCCTTACTTTTGACTACCTTTAATTTATTATGTTAAGTATAGTGAAAAATTTCCCCTCCTCCTTGTTTTCCCCCCTATACCTTAAAAAACGTACCATATACTGTCTAAAAACTTATCTCTACTTCTGCAGTCGGGTTAATATTAAAAGTCTAGACAGAAACAAATATAAAATTTGAATACGAAATGGAGTTTAATGGCTTCTCCTGAAACTATTAATTTCATTTGTAGCTCTTGCACGTCTTGTTTCTTTCATCGCTAACTATTTCTCTTCGTCACTAAGATAGACAGCGGGACGTCCTGGGGTTGAGACATTGTGACTTCTTAACGACCCATTAATATATATTGTAACAATTTTAATATGCCATTAAAACAGGAATTCTGTTTGATAAAATCTTATAAAATATGGTATTTTTAGAACTTTTGACAAATACATTGTACATTCACGATTTCACTTTTATTTTTCTGAAATTTATACATACTGATAATTGTGAAAAGTTAATTTTATATTTTTTAGAACTATAATCATCGGAGACTACTAGGTTCACGAGTTATCGGAGCCGTTTAACGACTTCCGCCGCCCATGGACGATCACCCGCTTTATTGTCATACACATATAAATGCGTTGCCGTGCTTACTTCCTCCCTTCCAGTGGTAGATTCATCACTAACCGCACGAAACACAGCAGCATACTGTCACTTTACGGCGGTATCGTGTCAGTGAGTTGTATTTCTCCGGCCGTGCCAGCCTAATTTGGCTGTTTTTACTAATTATATATACAAGGAAGTGACAAGAAGAACGGAGGACAAGTGAAAAATTTCCGGATTAATGATCTCTTTTAAAAAGGCCACACAGCCGCGGAGCGCAAATGGAGCTGGTCTGGACATGTCCGCCGCAGGCCTGACTGAGAGATGCGGGGGCCCAAGACCGGCGGGAGATGGCAAGACAAACTTGATGGATACCCGCTCGGTTGGTGCGATGAAGTTCTGGACTGAGAAAAGTGGAAAAAAACGGGGTAGAGCGTGACCTTTGCCCAACAACGGGACACACATATGTCTCAATACAATAATAATTTAAAAAGGTTAACGTTTGGTCCCTATATACCAACCTAGAGTCTCCGCCTGAAGATTCTCGTAGTTTCCGGTTAAAGCAGAAAAAAGCATGTATTGGGCTTTCCACTGCATATATCAGTAAAATATTGCCTTAAAACCTTCATTGGATACGATCACAGTTTGCAGTTCGCCTAAGCGTCAGTCTAGAGCGGCCTGCGCGGCTCATCTCCCACGTTCCTAATCACTATCGAATACCAAGATTTGCTCTTGTATGGCAGCTTGTACAATATTTTAGCTAACTGTGAAACAAGCGAATTTGTCAAAATCCTACAAATATTATAAAAACGATGTGCA
>JAFELO010001178.1:305058-339616 GCA_017140195.1 Eumaeus atala | reverse complement strand
TGCGTATTAGTAACAGGATTTTTACTCTTTGGGTACGGAATCTTATATATGTGGAAAAAATATAATATTTTCCAATCCTAAAAGAGCCGAGCACGAGTGTGGTTGCGTGGGGGAGTAATTTAACAAGCCGCGAATCACACAGGCGGCGGTTGCCCTCCAAAAACCCATCAACATCAACAACGACTATTCGCTCGCCTTGAACTAAAAGTTGAAACACGACCTTGGTTCTTTTAGCGGTAACGGATTTTAAATTCAGTTTTCGTGATATCGAGGTGTCAGGGAAGTTCGTGGAACAATCGAGATTCCACGATAGAGAAGCTATTTTTGCAACCATTTTCGAGAACGGTAGTTGAGATTTACAATCAAGTTTATAATAATAATATAATATAATAATAAGAAAATAACGAATTTTTAACATCAGCTTTTTTTCGGACCTAAACTTTGGAAGCGACAGCCAGCTTCATCGGATAGATCATCTAACGCCAGCTGTTTAAAAATATTCGGTTATGGGGAATTTGATGTATGTGGCCATTGGGGGGACGATGATAAGAGGGCAACGCATCTGCATAACAGTCATACCAATGTCCACGGGCGGCGGTAGTCATCAAAAGGCTCCAATTTCTCGTTTGCCTTATGCTATAAAAATCAATTATTTATTATTGTAAAACAAATGAGACTGCTATACAAATAGAGACTTGCAAATCATCCATACATCGATAGTGATATAATAAAGCGGAAGTTTTTTGTCTGTTTGAACGCATAGAACTCTGGAACTAAAAGTTGGATTTGCTAAATTATTTTTTATATGATAGCTGCAACACTCATAAAGTAGGTTAAAAGTTTATTGACAGTGACGCTACGACCTATAAGGTCCGGAACTACACGAGTGAAGCCGCAGGGCACAGCTGGTGTTACAATAAAGCAAAAGGAGGCCGAAAGCTCGTAGGAACGGAAAATATATAAAAGACGTTCCAACATGTTTTAGATTTTTATTTGTTTGTCTGTACGTGTTTGTTTATTTCACCGACCATCGCGTGAAAATGACAGAACGGATGATGAAACATGGCCGTGCTATAATTGTGTACCGTAAGATTTTGACTGTGGTCTAGAGGGGAGCATGATGTTGAACTACAGTCATGAGGTCCTGGGTTTGAGTACCGGGTCGTCACTAAGAGATATCGGGATTTCAATTTCTAAGACCAGTCCGAACTTTGTTGGCGGTGTTATAACCTCGTGCCTCGAAGAGCACGTTAACCAGTCGGTCCAACGCCGAATTTCTCTCCGGTCGTGTCGGATTGCCGTCCCATCGGAATAGGAATATGTGGGAACTGGGAGTGTATCTGTGCCTGCGCAAACACTTGTGCATAATATGTCCTGCAGAGTGGGTTCTGCGCAGTTGGCTTCTGTATAGAGATGGTCGCCGTGGCCGAAATTTTGCTAAGACGACATTATTATTAACATACGAGTAAGATAACATAGACTTGCTAACTGTGGATCTGTTGTCCTCGCAGAATTACTCAGTACATGATGTAATACTTAATTGAGAGATAGGATAAGGCTTAGCTCTGCTTGTTCCTTCCTCTAAGAAAAGTATCTTGTTTCAGCTATTTGGACCACCAAACGCACCGGTACTCGAAAATCCAGAGTTTCAAACGCGCTGGTACTTCAAATACTTTCTCGGCAAAAGTAAGTACCATTTAATTTTTTTTTTTTTTCAAATGACTACTGTCTACGTGTGATGTTCCCCATCTGTCCGTCCGTATGTCACAGACGTTTTATTCGTAGATTTGGAGAGAGATGAAAGATAAGTGTATTTTATGGACTCCACGCACGTAGCAGAAGGATGAGAAAAATAATTCGTAGACGGACCGTCGGGGGTATCATCTGATAGGTATTTCTAAAAAGTATGAATGTAAGTTTGTTTTTTGAACACGCTAGTACTTTGCGAGATATATCTTCTAAAGTGATAAAAAGTGTGTGCCTCTAACTCAAACTTTTAACTTCCGAGTAAAATGTCGGGCCCATTAAATAATTAAATAGACCGCCATAAAACCCTAGAAGACCCTAGAAGTAGTTTTATTGTAATATTAACATTCGCGTTACTTGAAGACATAAATGCCGAGGTAAAATTGTAATAAAATTGGGATTATACAATGTAATAATAACTTCGTAAGAAAATTGTTTAGAATAAAACATTTAGGAGATATGCGATTTTTAGTTTGCTAATCTTACTTACTACGGAACCCTTTATAGCCAAGTTAATTAGCTACTGGTTATTCACAAACCGCACGAAACGCATCAGTATAGCTGTACATTTGCGGTGGTATCATATGAGCGAGAGATATCTGCCTCATTATGCCAACCCTAGCCCGTTAGCCTAGTCCTGAAGAGAAGAAGAGAAGAGAGAGAAGAAGTAAGCACTGTAAAGACTTGTGTTACTTGTTGACAGCAGAAATATATTTAATTATTTTACAAATTTAAGGAATTTTACACATTTAAGATTTATGTTATAGAAATGTATTTCTGCATATATAAACATCCATTATGCAAACCCGTAAATCCTGGCATAACACGCAGACTACCGGCTACACTACCAACCGAGCCAGCCGGTCGTCAAAGTAGGCAGTCAAATATATACGAGTACGTATACCGTTACACTTCTTACCAAAAGCGATCTAAACATGAGTTACTAGATAATAGGATAGAAGTACTTTATTGAGTACATTAAAATTACATACACTTTTACACATTAACATACATTGCAACACTATACTTCAGCAGCTACCTAATTAACTAAGAATTATACATACATACATATAAGGCACATAAATTAGTACATTACAGGAGGCCAATAAAATATTCTACCTGTACCCATTTAAATTTAACAAAAGGTTTTATAATTATATCACATTCTTAAAAATAACTTGGGGTTAAATATCCACCGGAAAATTAGCAAAAGCGTCCTCTCATAATGTCTCAAAAGGCGATCGCTCAGTAAATGATATTCCGAGATATCATAATAATGATTTTATGTGGTTCTTAATGTGAATCATCATAGGAATAAGAAGCATGTACCATTGACATGTCAATTGGTACATGCTTCAAAGACTCACATGGCCTTGGTAACATTCTACTTTGTAACGAGTCGTAGGTTCGATCGTACACCATGTTGGAAACGTTGAACTAACATAATAAAGCTTAAGACTTTTTAAGGGGGGATTTGAAATTTTATTTTGTGGATAATATACAGGCGACATTCGAGGGGAAGGTTATAGGATATATACCATATGGGAGGATACATACCAGAGGCGAGGGATGAGGGACCTCGTAGTCTCTCTGGCCATGACAATAATAAATAAAGTAACTATTATATACATGTCATGTCATATCGCGATGCATCTCTCCCATCTTTGGAAGAGTGGTGGGTCGGACCACGTATCGCCCGTCATCACTCTAACCAATCCTATAAAAAACTCGCGTTAAAAACATTTAGCTGGTATGAAACACCGATGAGTTAACAAAATATTTAAATCAGGCTTGGCCCGCCACTCTTTCCCACCGTTGCAACTCCTATGTCGCCAGGATCGACAGCGGCGACCACTGATGACCCTCTGATATGATCGCAGGGAGCCCGAGGGAATACCCAAACTCAACGAATTTAATCAGAAGATAATAGGAGTAGTAGGAAATAATTCCTGTTTCCCTCCGCAATCAAAGCGTGAGACAGTACAAGATTGCAAAGAAATGTACAAGCCAAGAAAAGAAAGGACAGACAGGTGAGGCCCAAATGCTACGCACCGCGGAGATAATAAATCCTAGTACAAAGTGATTGACTAATTGTTACCATTTAAGATGTTATGACTGAGTTAAAATTGTATTTATCCAGGAATATAATATAAAAAACGTTTGAAGGCACGGAAGTTCCCCACGCTATCCACGAGATCGCCGTAGTAAACTACGTAGTTAACACTATGGATACTGTCTGACGTCATGGTTCGCTCACTATGCCAAAGACTATACTCCCAAATGATGTGATGTGCTGTTTGTTCGTATTCGTTAGCTTCTGTGGAGCAATCGCAGAGAGGTGAAGCCACTAGTTTAAAGCCAAAAAGTTTGCTTCTAAAGTTGCCGCGGCCGGTAATGAATTGTGCGACGCAGTGATCGATTGCTAGCCAGTGTTTCGATAGGCGGTCGCGCACACACGGAAAAATATTATGTAAATGTCATCCTTTAGTTGAACTATTCCATCGCGTCTGCCATTCGTTAAATGGGTTTTGAGTAGTGATTTCCATTGGGCTAAACAGCCTGTTTATCTTATGTCTGCCTTTTGGTCTTATGAAATGAGGGTTGGAGAGATTATTTGAGTGATAATCCCTCTGCTTGGGACCTAGTGGTAAACATAATACATAATAACAATAAACAAGACAGCAAGATATAGTATATAGTAAGTACTGTTTGCGTTAATCGGAACAACTAAAAATTATAATTCTTCAGGTACGTTTAATAATTTTTATAACACCAGGACATCTGTCACCTCAGTCCACTCATCTACGTTACAATCATGCGAATATCCATAGTCATCAATAGGCTCTAATTCCTCGTTTATCCCCTTATGCTATAAAAAAAATTACTGACCAATTTGGGACCAATTAATACCATGCTATGCAGCGTTGCAGCGGAACTAAACCATCACGACCGGAAGGTACCTCTTCGCTTACATAACATCGGCTTAAAGGGACATCTTCGGCTTCGCGTTTCGTGTTATTTGTGAATAGCCGGTGGTCTATTGGGAGGGGGTGAAAAGGAGGGCAATACATATTCATGTGCATCGGTAGTCGTAAAAAGGCTCCGATGGCTCATATGCTTCCTATAAAAAACATATCCAAAACCATCGCGTCTAAAACGTAAAATTTCTTTACAACTTAGATGGACCGCTAAAATAATGGAGCTCAGAATTATTTACCTGTGATCTTCGTGTAATAATTTTCAGTAGTGATAGTCCAATACCTGTGACAGACAAACACCGAACCGAACCTTTTGCGCACGGAGCTCTAAATGCTCGTCGTCACTGAAAGTTTTAAATTACATTTTTTTCGATTTGAATATTCACAGATCGAAGCCAATTTCCCCTCAGCTATGCATATTGTAGCGAATGCTTTGTTAAACACAAAATGTATATCTGGCTCCGCGGGAGTTGAAATATCGCGTTTTATTACATTTTGACTCCCTTCAGCTGGGAGAATAATATAAGCAAGCGCTTGTGCAAAAAGCTTTTATTATATTTGACTCAATATTCGTTTCCTTCAATTTCCGGGTAGGTTAGGTATGGGTTCAAAATTAGGAGAATTTTATGTGATATGTGGTATATATTTATGCCTATATTTGAAGACAAAACCTTTAACCATTGCGTTCTCCCCGTGATGACCTCCGGGGCCGAAACATGGCCTCTTAATTTGGGACTGGTCCGCAAGTTTGCGGTAGATCAACGTGCTATGAACAGGATATGTAGAGTGTTACTCTGTCCGGCAGTATTCGGAACGAAGTCATAAGGCAGAGAAATAAAGTATCAGATATCACGCGAAGAATAGGCTCGCGCAGATGGGCCAGTAAGATTCTGGAGTGGAGGCCGCGTTTAGGGAAACGAAGTGTTGGCCGCCCGTTCACCAGGTGTGAAGACGATCTCCGTGCAGTGGCCGGTCCGGGATGGATGCGACTAGCAGGAGATCCGTAGTCTTGGCGTTCATTGAAAGAGGCCTATGTCCAGCAGTGGACCGATAAGGGCTGATAATGATGAATGATGATGACTCACCTACATGTGGTAAATTTTTACTGTTTGTGTCATCACTACATTGCCACCTTTTCTGGCCAGAACGAGCGGGGTGTCTGACCCATAATATATGTGACAAACCTAGAAGATGGTTAAGGCGGTAAAAGCCCCCATCATAGTCAAAGCATTGTCTCGGCAGTGGGGCTCACTAGCCTGTGGTGAATCTGAGACGCCTTGGACGAATCCAACTAAACAAAGGAGGCAACTCTTTTTGCCCCTATTATAAGAAGACGGGACTCGAGAGTGTAAGTCAGAGGCTTTTGCCCACGGGTGCCCGGATGGTTTATAGTTCGCCTCACTAAAGGCAGCAGTGATGGGCACTCTCAGAAGTTTTACTGGGCAACTGGCAATATAATGCGACGAGCCCCATATACTACCAGATCAGGGCCGCTGGTGGCGTGCGAATGTGTTCCCCGAGTCTCCAGAGCAAAGGTAATAGAAGGCTTCAGACTTCAGATATTTCATTCATTCGTTATCAGCCCTGACCGGTATACTGCTGGACATAGGCCTCTTTCAATGAACGCCAAGACGACCGATTTCCATCCCGGACTGGCTACTGCACGGAGATCGTCTTCCCGCCTAGTAAAGGGTCGACCAACACTTCCGTTCTCCTAAGCGCAAATGAAGCTATAAAGTGTATTATTTGAGCGAGATTTGAAATAATACAGCTACATAACAATACAGTCAGCATGATAACTTCATTAAACAGATTTTCAAAGTAGATCTTTAATAGAAAAAAAAAAATAAACCGTCGAATGAAATTATAGTATTTATGTTGTTTTCAAGAAATGTGACGCAATTTTTTCCAGATATGATAAAAATTGTGTGCTAAAATTTTGAAAAATTTACTCAGATCAGGTGTTTCTGATGATGACTGTACCGGCGCTACAACTATGGCACTACGTCTTACGAAAAACACACAACTTCTAAGAAAACGCTTGAGCTTACGCCTACCTTACAATAAAACTAATTTTACGGATTTTATCGCGGTTTATTTAATTATACAGTAAGTCAATTACCGTAACCATGGTTGTTAATACGTCAGGCTAGTTATATAATTAATTAAACCGCGATAAAATCCGTAAAAGTAGTGTTATTGTAATGAAAAACCAATGAAGATCGACAAAATAACAGATTTGTTTTCTAACTGTTAAGTAAAAGTTACCAAGGCGATACTAGTAATCTTTTTTTTTAAATTAATAATCGTGTTAACTACTGGAAGTATGCCCGTTTACCATTTGTACTATAATTTAAAGAAAAACGAAAATAGTTACACCTAGAATGCCTCGAAAATAATATTAATTAAAAACATCACCCTTCCACAAAATATATCAAAAACATTCTTCAAATCATATTGAAATATTTACATAAATCAAATCAAAACTTTTTCAACCAAGAGCCCAAACTAAATAGAAACTAATTTCGACATCGACTTTTAATTATATAATTTTAATAACAGCAAACTCTTTAATATGGAAGTTGTCACGGATCAGAGAGACTTAGCTTCATGTTGTTAGGAATTTAATCTGCTATACGTCATATCTTCGTCTCAAAGTTTTGCCCCTGGACTTAATGAGCACCTTGAAAATTAATGTCCTGAGTGGATACGCCACAGTTTATGAGCTTTGTTTATTCAAAACCATTATTGTATACGTTAACATTCGCTTTTCATCAGCAGAATGGTTATAATAAAACGACGCTAACGGATTTAACTTATGATGATTATTGATAACGGAATTGATGATTATTGATAACGGATCTCCCCGAGTCAAGCGGTTCTAACTCATCTGGTTCGGGCAGTCCTACATTTCTGAGGGGGCCTCTGTCTTCGCGCACTAAATCTAGGTTTTGTTTAAGACCGCTTTCAGGAGGGCGCACGTGGAACCAATCCTGGGTGTCGCAGCAAAATGCTAACCATCAGCGGTGAGAAGCTGTACAGGCGGGCTCTAGCTGGGGATAATTACAGCCGAAACCGAAACGTCTTCACCCCCATTATCACCACTCTCTCTGTTCCCTTTTGAGAGTAGGTCGACGTGGCACAGCTACTCGAGGCAGACTTCTCCTACATCACCCCCATCTTCACCATCAATACTCAACCGCGCAGATATCGTGCAGGAGGCACTCGCCATTATTTCTACATCCACTGTCGCCAGGAACCGCACGAGAATCAGGTGGGCGTAAGATATGAACCGCTCCATATGGTGTGCTTATCTTATAGTTTCTGATCTAGAACAAAATACAAAATAGTACATACCCAAAATGCATTGATTATTCACAACTAAATTCCCTCAATTTATTATCTCCAAACAAAGAGTGGTTGACCAGACAGACAAAGAAGAACGAAGACATCTTGGAAATAAATAACTACCTCCAAACATACTAATTGAAATTAGAATATAAGTCACCTCGTTGCTGAATGATAATTGTTACCAATCACGCACAACAGACGAAAGAACACGAGATTTACAACAAAATCGCCAAACAATACCCCAAACCCAGGAAAACATCAGCAGCCATCGCAAAAGATTATTGTGGAGCAATGAAGTCAATGAAATTATATACTACGCAGTTATTACAAAATAATTAGACTCGAATCAAACAAAACAGCTTATAGGCCTTTACTGTATGCAGCTGTAATAGCTCATCCTCACCTAGCACATGCTTCTGAACAGAGAATCTCGGAACACCTTAGGGCCATTATTAGGAATAAATACATTGCTAACACTAGAGTACAGGAAATAAAGATGAAGTAGCCACAGAATATACGCCAACCGTCTCCAAACTCTGAACCACAACATCATATGCGTGATTTTTTTACTATTTACCACATTACAAAATGCAAATACAAACCTCAAACGTATTGGATTCAACAGAATATAAACTGTACTGGGACAGAACAATAATTACCGACAAGACAATACACTGCAATAGACCCGATGTAACCTTTATGATAAAAATAATAAAATTGTTTACCTTATCGACATAGCCGTCCCAAATACGCATAATCTTACAAGAACACACATTGAAAAAATCACAAAATACACAGACTTGGCCCTAGAAATTAAATCACAAACCGTCACAACAGTTCCAATAACAATTTCCTCTACAGTCATACCGTTAACGTTACACACCAGTCTAAAAGCTCTAAATATTCCCAGATCCACATACATACTTCTACAAAGGCGACCATACTAAATACTTGCAGAATTGTAAGAAAATTCAAGGACCATGCAATCTAAATTCATATAGTAATCATATAAATTAAGTACTTGGCGTAGGCCCGTGCTTGTAGTATAATTCGTACCTCTCTAGAAGAGTGAAAATAATTCTAAATAATAATAATAATAATATCTGTGGACTTATCACACCACGTTAGCCTAGCCCTGTGCTAAGTACCGTAAGGACTAAAGGACTTGTGTTACAGGTACTAGACAACGGAAGTGTATTTCATATAATAAATTTATATATATAATAAATGTAGATAAACATCCATTACCTTAAATAGAGTGCTTGTTTGATTTTAGATTTTTTTTTTTCACTTCACTCTTTTTTATACTATATGGAGGGAAACGATCAATCAGTGCCTTTTTTATCTCCACACACAAATACTGTGACAATGTATTACCAATGGGCCGGTCAAATTCCGCTGAATTGCAGCATGCCAAAACTCCTTACTAAACTTTTTATAATAATGTATAAACTTAAGAAATCACTAGCTGAATTTTGACAGTTTTAGCAAGATATAAACTGTGGTAAGATAAGGCTAATTAGTAATTAGTACAATGTTAAGCACTTAAGTAATATTACTCAGCTGAACAATTACTTTGTAATACCTGGCGGCTGGCCCCCACCTGGCTGTCCTTTCTTGTTGGCTCATAAGTCATTATAATCTCCTGCAATATCTCGCATTCATTTGGGAGCTAAATTGGTAATCCAGTCTATGTTCCACCGATTAAATCCGTTGAGTTGCCCAAAAAGTTTTTAATTTTCCCTCGCGCTTGCCGCGTTGATTTTTACAAAACATTATAAATTCATCATGATATAATCTTAGAAATAAAAATTAAGTTACAGCGATAGGTAAATAGATAATACTTAATTACTTTTTATCGCATACGGGGGACAACCAGAAGCATTTTGCTGACCGGTGACGCCCCTTGACATCCGCATAATTGTTATGCAGACATGTTACTACCCTCATCTCCAATGGGCTACCGGACACTCAAAAACTATCTGCATTACCATCCCTTCAATGGGTCACTACTACTCACAAACCGCACGATATGCGACAGCTGTCACTTCATGGCGGTTTCATGTGATTGGCACGTACCTCCCCGGTGGTACCGCCTCAATTCGGCTTGCCACGGCTTCTAACAGATTGTCAACATAATACCAGCATTTACAATACATTGTGAAATAGGTTGTATATCTAATATTGTTGTTTTAGTGCATCAAAACTACATCGGAGTCGATGGTGCGAGGGAGCCTTATCTTCTAAGCGTAGTGCAGGAGAGTGCGGGTCTCCTAAGAGCGATTCTCTTTAACAAAATGGTAAGTACAAAGTATTCTTCATGTATGTTAAAAATATATTTTGTGAGCAAAAAGTTAATGCAAACTGTGTAGTGCTATAAGACGCCGAAGCGTACTCTTTATCGTACACAAGAAAATAACGTAATGTTACGGTGGCTATGAAATATTTGACACAACCCTCTTCACATTTTTTTACGCTGCACATTTGGTAATAATTAACATTATTTCTAAGTATCGCGCGCCTTAAATTTGTTTTCTTAAGGAGCTATTGAGCAACTTTGATAATTTTATATTCTAAAAGAAAGAATTAAGATAGAAAGAGAAAAGATAAGTTATCATCATACATAATTATTTCTCTTTCTATTTTCACTAACTTATATCACTCTCTCAATCGGCTTCATTTAGTCACCAGCGTTAGTATAAGTGAAGCGTGCGTAAGGAAGTCTTACAAAAAAAAAAAATATTTTAGCTTTTATAAAATGAGAAACGTGTGACAGTCATGGGCTCTTACTCTAAGATAAGGAGAACGAAATATGAATAGTCTAAATGTTGTGATATCACAAAATAGATCTAATTAAAATGCTAACAAGCTTTGAAGCAATTTATAACAAATGTTTCGTGTTTCCAGACATCAATCGACCTTCTGCTGATTAATTAATGAAAAATTTGCTACAAAATTTTATATAAATGTAGTCCAAGATCGTGCACAAATATTCAGATCATTTCATTAATCGTAGGTAGTGCTGCATTGCAGCCAAATTGACCCGGCATCAATCTAACAACTACGCAGAGTCCTCTCCACTCCTCCTCCGACTGCTATATTAAGCTATAAAAAACAAGAACGAATTGAAAGGTGCACAGGAGGCGTAAGCGCGGTAATGCGTTACGCTAGGCTAACGCTCAGCTGTTTTTCACACAAATCCTATTCTTTTATTTGTTTACCTTTTCTGAGCCCTGAAATGACAGGAGACACAACAGTCTAATTAGCTCTTTCCAAATTTTCTGAAATAGGTTTCAGAGAAAAAACGTACGCATGCCAGTTTTGGGATCATAGCAGCAGTTCCCTCTTTACCGTTGCCACAATGCCCAATGTGCTCAGAATCGGCTCTGGCTGGCATCAAATTTGTGCAGCCACAGTGGTCCAGCGGTGAGCGCTTCGGACTTCCGCAAAGGTGGTCCCGGCCATGTGCGAATGACTTTTCTACTTCAGTACATGTCCCGAGTGGTCTCATGGTGAAGGACAACATCGTGAGGGAACCAGGATTCGTGTATTCGAATTCGACTTAATCTTTGCTGGTTTTCCTTCTGGGTTTGAGACGATAGATAGGCGGCACTCCTATAGATAATGTAGCCGACCACGCTATCATCTGATATAGAAACGGGATGGGGTGCAGAGCCACTGGACTTCATCTAACTGCTCTCACTTTTCTTGACCTATATACATTTTTCTATCGCATAAGGGGGCAAATGAACAAACGTAGCCTTTTGATGACTACCGACGCCTATGAACGTCCGCATGATTGTTACGCAGATGAGTTGCCCTCCTATCATCCCCCAAATGGGCTACCGGCCACGAAATTCAGAGACAACAAGAAACGCGACAGCGACGCTGTCACTTCACGTCGGTATCAAGTGAGAGAGAGGTACTTCCCCGGTCGCGCCGGCCCAATTACGTTGCATAGGAGGATGTAGTGTCATGCACCATGCATGGCAAAACCTCCTCCAATGCAGCATGGCACTACCTCTTCCTGAAATATATCTTCATATACAATGATGTTTCTCGTTGAGAAGGATAATTGGAACATATATCTAGTCCTCTTATCTTCTTCTAGAAACTCACTCACATCATACATGTAACAGGTGAGGACGAATTTGCAATTTATGGATTAGTCTAACTTATCATGGATTGCAGTTTATGGATTGGACGCGACTGGCGGTACCTTAGATTCAGATAAGACAAAAGGGGCATTATTTTATGTTCTTCTTGATACACTCCTTGTCCCACGGGTCTCAAGTCAGTTTTAGCAACAGTATAATGTAGAGAAAGAGAAACCTCCCCATACCTCTCTGTAAATGATTTTATTGAAGCCTCATATTATATTGTAACAATTATATTTTGGAACTTAGATATTTTATAAAAAAAAGTATATCTGTCATCTTTGACTGTAAGGTTTAATGTACTCTGTGTTGAAGAAATGTCACTCTTTTTTCTTTTAGCGATGGCGAGGATGGATATAATTACGATGGCTGTCGCTATCTGCTATCGCCAAAATATAATTAAATCGTTTTTTTCTCTTCAGCCGGTAACCTACATATTCGTGTCACAATTTGCACGAATTAATATTTCATTAAAAGGAGCTCTACTCCTTTTAACTTTTTATTTTTCTTTTTATTAAACACTATATTATTCAAATATAGAATATAAGGAATGAAGGACAATCCATGAAAATTTGTGGTTATGGAACAACAATCATCCAAGTTGCTGCCGGGAGTCCCGGATAGTTGCCAGATAAGACTTCATACCCTCACCTTTTTACTAACCAATAATAAAAACTGTATTAATTCCATTGTTTTTCTTGTACTATTTCAAGTCTGTCCTGGATGGTGAATGTGGAAAGACCAATTGAATAAATGTATCTAAAAATTTAACTAAACCTCTGTATCTCTTTACCCCCTTGTTAAATCCTATTATAGAATTGTAGAATAAATTGTAACAGTATAGTGACTAGCCTGGAGATACCAGCGGTGGGAAAATTTTGTGAGCTATTCCCAATTAAAAACATATTACGAAGTGACACACATCTATGTACAAAATGTTGTTAACCTCTTAATTTTGACCGTATCTGCAGACGAGGTGGAATGTCCAATAAACGAATAATAAGTAGGCAGTGGTGATAAAGTTGATAATGAATAGAGCTGAATTCTTCTCAAACCTAAAGTAAACAGAAAAATGCCAAACCTGTCCAGCTTCATATTTAGACCGCCATCGCCTCGCGTTTTCCTGCACTTTGTATTTCCGATTAAATTTCGGCATTGTAATTGTGAAATGTAATCTTCAATTTCATCCTCTTTGGAAATATAATCTGAAACGCTCAAATTAGCTTTTCATAAGCATCTTCAGACGGTCATTCATTTATCGGATGAAAATTTAAGGGTTATAAGGTTATATTTAAGGGATGAAATCTCGTGAAGGGCATTTCCGCGCCACTCATAAACTTCTAGAAACAGATACCTATAGTTTCGGTTCTTTTTATAATATTGTCCTATAAGTGTGGAATTCCAGCTGATTCTTTTTCTACTATAGCGGAATTTCGTGAGCGTGATTAATGAATCCATAGTTGTGTAACAGTTGGGTCACGCCTTCGCGTCCGATAGAATAGAACGTCTTGTTCAAATCCTACTGACAGGAAGGGATTGAAAGTCATCCATTTCCGATTGGTTTGATTTACCTTTTTCGTAAATTACTCTGGTACATAAAGTTAGTGTAGAAGGCTTCTATGTAGTTAATTAATTTATTAATATGAAAAATCCTACTGACGCCGGATGACGAATTATCTCCCCACATCCACAGCTCGTTCCCCTCTTTAAGAAATAATAAAATAAAATACCTAAAACCACATGATAAGAGGTTTGTCAGTGTGCCGACACTTACAAGTGCATGAAGTATTAATTAAAAAAAATTCGACACAAAAACAAATTTTAACATTTATGATATCTATTGTAAAATTCGCGGACCCTTAATTTAATCAATATATCTTACCCGCACACAAAAATCATTTATTCGACGAGAAGAGTTTACTTTCTTTTAATTAGAAATGTTTTTCCAATTAATCCAAGGCTGAGATCAGATATTGGCTGTCCCAAATTCATGTTATCAGGCTTCTTGATTATTCTGCGCTCTGTCAGTTTCTAGGTAAAGTTTTTTTTAAATTAACACGCTGCCCTTGAAAACTTAACACCTATTTTTACAAAACCAATATTAGGTTCGTAATAGCTACTCCCTATTATATATATATATATTCCTAGTGTAAATTACAAGGCCCGCCTCGACTATAAATAGATTTCAGTCCACCCCGGCTCTGCAGGGAAATTTTACAAAATATCGCAGCAGAAACATATTTTAATTTCGGCCTCGTGAACATTTCATGTTACCATGACAAGAAATTCAGTTTGTGTCAGAACAACGTCTGTCGGGACAGGTAAGGTAAATAATTTCTGCAGCTATATAGGGATTTATTTGTTATTTTATTCACACCCTTGGTTCCAGTATAAAAATTCAATAATGACGGACTTCCATTAACCACTTCCATCTAACCCTTATTTCTCTTCCCTTAGGAGTAGAAATTAAAAATTTCCTTGCCTAGTTGGGTGACTATTCAAGAAAACGATCCTTTTCACCAAATTTCGTGACCTTAACTTTAGTAGTTTTCGCGCGGCGATGATGAATCAGTCAGTAGCTGCTGTCGATCCTGGAGACAGGGCACAGCGCAGCGGTGTGAAAGCGTGATGCCCATTTAAAAAGTGCTAGACATAACGATTCTCCCAAAGAACGCAGACAAAGTTTCGTTTTTATAATATTAGTAGGATATGCCCATCGAATTCTATATATCTACAATCTCTTTAAATATAAATTATAAAGCGATATATTATATAGTTGTAATTATTCTACTAAATATTTTCAGCACATAAATTTATTTAAAACTTATATTGACAACTTTAAGTGCAAACAAAGATTCGTGAATATAACGCCGCGGGAAATATTTCTTGCAAAGTTATTGAACGTTTTTCAATTTAATATTTAACTTTAGTTTTTTTTTTGTTTTCTTCTCTATATAAATACAAGCTAACACATGTCGGAGAGTTAACAAACGTTGTGGCGAAAATACACACATACCTTCACATTTATAATTCGACAGAATCACGACATCCATTGTTCGATAGATGGTACCACGCTGTCTAGATAGAAGACATTTATATTAATCATTCTTATTCGTTCATTTGACTCCTAAACACGCCTCCGTCGTTTGACCTGAATATTAAGGTCGTATTGAGAATGTACGTAATATACGTTTAGTATTCCAGTAAGACACAATTCTTTCGTCATGTATACACCACTGTAATGTGGAGCCATAATTATAAGTCTGCTAATAAACACAAGTAACTTTTAATGGATGCCATAAAAAAACTCATTTTATGGTAAACACTGCGGTTTTCAGTGTGTGATAAACGCGCTAATTAAAGGTGAATCAACATCATCATCAGGCCTTGTTGTCCAACAATGGCACGATTGTGCCATGGCATGGCAATTATTTTTACGTAAGCGTGAGGTACCACCCAAATCGTGCTTGCAGTGCATTTTCTTTAACATTCGCATAATTAGTAATTCCTTAGGTTTACGCGAATGTTACACATTACGAGTATAATAAAATTACTTTAACGGATTTTATGGCAGTTTATTAAGTATTTTACGATCCCAACGTTTCAAAAACTTTACAGCTACCATGGTCACGGGTAGACTGAGATGGCAAATGTCCTGATGTTATAAGTTATTAAAAGTACCCGATTATTCAAGACCGATTAGAGAAGATTAGCTAAAGTAATCATTATTATCTTGGCCGAGGGGACCGGGTCCCCTCGTCCCCATTCTTAAAACCCCAAAGCTCACGCGCTGCTGTTAAAGTTGGCCTTGCATTATCGTGGGGCTGGAAGAGCTCGTTGGACTATTATGGCTGGGTACTGGCGCGCGGCCGTAGTTATTAACCTGACCGGTACAGCGGTTTGATTTCAGCTGAGTTCTCCGTCCTGCCGTACAAATATTGCCTGAATCATTGTGGCAGCACGTGTAAATTATGCGGGTGCTGAAAGTAAAGGCCATAGAATAAGGCGTCTTTTCCACAAGGCCAATTATGATACTATAAATGACATCTTACGCACCTCAGATTGGCAACGTATATATGAATGTGACAACATTAATGATGCACTTGACAACTTTTATAACATCATAGAAGACGTAATAACAAAATATGGCCCACACAAAAATTCGAAATGTCAAGTTCACTTCCGTTATGGTTCTCTACTTTTCCAATAAAAATGATACGAGAGAAACATGAACACCATAAGAAATGGAAAAAATATGGCAGAGTAAGTGATTATGATACTTTCTGTATATTGCGAAAACGACAGAAGAAAAGTCAAACTGTTACAATAGTTTTTTACTTAATACTGAAACAAACATAAAAACTGATAATAAACACTTTCGGAGATTTGTTAAAAAGGCCACCCCAGATATTCCCAACTCTATTAATTATAATAATGTGTCCATAACTGAAGGTAGCGATATTTGTGTAATGAAAATATTCATTGAATTTTAATAAGTTCAATGAATATTTTCATTCTGTTTATGACCCATGATCGAATAACCCTTTAATCTCAAATAATTATAATAAAATTAATAAATGTTTGAGGAATATCTGTACTATCAACTCAATCGACGTATCGAGTAAAAATGTAGTAAAATACTTACATGTCTTAAATATGAGCAAGGGACCCGGACCAGATGGTATACCCCCTATATTTTATAGATCCTGTAGGAAAGAACTTGCGGAACCAATAGCCTTTCTTTTTTAAAAGTCTCTTTTATGTGGCATCATGGCTACCAGATGGAGAAAATCTTTCATAGTGCATATTCATAAATTGCGTAACATTTATAATATTGGTAATTGCAGACCTATCTCTGAACTTAATACACTTGCTAAAATGTTTGAAAAAATTGTTTATGATACATAGGTTCCGAGAAGTATGTTATATAATTACACCCGAGTAACACCGTTTTGTTTCTAAAAATCCACAGAAACCAATTTATCTGAATTTGTTCATAGAGTGGGTTTTGCCATGGATCAAGGATATCAAGTTGATGTCATTTATACAGACATTTCTAGAACATTTGACAAAATATCGCATGATATCATAAAAAATAAACTTGAGTAAAAATAAACCAAATATATTGGAATCCATGTTAGTCGGCGGTGGATCGATTCCTACCTTCGTGACAGAAGTCAAGCAGTGGTTGTCAAGGGATATTGTTCGTCGTTTGTACACGTTACTTCAGGCATTCCACAGGGTTCGCTTTTAGGTTCTACATTGTTTAATCTTTACATTAACGACATACGATCAAATTTAAATAATTCTAATTTTCTTCCATATGCTGACGACATGAAATTTTTTTCGGTTATTAAGCCTCCAGACGACTGTTTTCCTTTTCAACGTGACTTGGATAACATTTGTCAATTTTGCAACTCGAATATTCTCAAATTAAATCTTCGCAAATGCCAAGTCATAACTTTCACTAGGAAACGTAAGCATGTTTTGTTCGATTACCTATTGAATGATAAGAAAATGGACAGGATATCAGTTGTGAGAGATTTAGGCGTGTGTATAGATTCCACTCTCTTTTGGTCCACATACATTATAAGAATATCAAAAGTGTTTACATTCCCCTCAACCCGTATACTTTTGTTTAAGTCACTTGTGCTACCTATCCTGGAATATGCTTCGGTGATTTGGAATCCACACTATAGTAAAATACATTCATCAAATTGAAAATATAAATACAAAATTTATGCAATACATAAAATGTGCACTATTTTTGATCATAGTTCTGAACGTTAGAAAATTATTAATTACAAAATAGATTCCTCATTTCTTTTTAAAAAAAATTACTTACGATGTCCGCGTGTAAGCTCTCGTTACAAAAAACTCATACGATATCCCCAGAAACAAAAACCAAGTACGTAGCAATTTTACTCCACGCGCAACCTCCACATACAATAGACACTTTCAAACAATTGATCAGTTTTGGAGCTCATCTAGTAGTTATAAAAGCTGATTAGAGGATTGGCATGCAATATATATGCATATTGCTTGCCAATTCTCTAATCCGTGATGTAATAAGTGATAATTTTAATGTGAAATTTGATAATCTTAATTTCAATTTCATTATGTTTTAAGAATTTTTCTTTCGATTTATTTTTTATTCGTAAATTGTACTTAAATTATTTTCTTTGTTTAATATTTGTAAATGACTTAGTCTCGATGCAATTTTAACGGAAGCTGTTATTTATGTTATAATACTGTGTCCAGTACTGGTTTATGTAAAATCTTATCCAATTTATTTAATTTTCTCTAATGTAACTGTTTGTGTTCCTTGAAAATAAAATAAAATGAAGGAAAAAATTTATTAGAGACTGGTTTAAACCGTACTACATTACCGTACTAATAACAAAGGTCAACGCATTCATGTCCTAAGCTTACGCGAACATTACTCATTAAAATGAAACTATTTTACGGATTTTGCGTCCAACTGTGACCACGGTTTCCGTAAAGCTTCTGAAACGTCGGAGTAGTTAAATAATTAAATAAACCGCGGTAAAAGCCGTAAAAGTAGTTTTGTTGTAAAGGTCAACGCATTGCGAGTGAGTGTACTACACGTGCCGTGTTCGGCGACTCAACCCTCGCTCTTGACAAAGACTAATTGGTGTTAATCACACAGACGGATGGTGGGAACTGGAATACCTATTATTATTATTGATATGTCGCTGGTAACAATATACTAAGCTTTCTCCATTTACTCGCGTGAAATACATTTCAGTGTCGTTTCGACGATTATTTTCTCTTCTTCATTCTGGCCTTGTCTAGTTTCTATATCAGATGATATCGGGGTTGTTTACCTAATCAATGGGATTTGCAGCCCAGAACGAAAAGCAGGCCTGACCTAGAATCAGGCCTGGTTCTGGCCAAATCCGAATGCACGAGCTTAAGTTCCCTGATGTTTTCCTTCACCATGGGAACACATAGAAAATGTTAAGTACATTTTAACATTAAAAAAACTTATTGGTACATGGTGCAGATCGAATAATAGTGCATATCGAATATAAGTCGCCTATGTTATAATAGATAGAGCCAAAATATACCTAACCGTACCCTAATAAAACATAAACATAATAAAGAGAGAGACAGCTTGAAAGGCGTTCCTCTTGGTCGAAAGAGACAGCAAATGTGGCTATACGTCTTCTTCTCGTATCTTTATTAGTGTATAATTGGTAAGTAATAGATGTATCCTTTTGTTTTTTCGTTGGCCCAGGGGAATCCATTTACGGATTATATCTAGGGATCCGGGTGACCCGTACACCGAACGTCGGACTCGGCAATCGGGGGTACAGTATTGACTAAGCCCAGCAGGTGGCCTTCGGCCGCTATATTGGAGGGTTCCAGATCTACAGGCAACAGGATCCCTCCAGCGACAGGCTGGCCTCAGCGCAAAGGCCAGACTTCAACACCGGACTGTCCGGCTGCCTCTATACAGTCCCCATGACGTCATGTCTTTCCACGTCGGGCAGGTTCCACGGTCCACTCCTGGCCATTCTTTCCACCGTTACCTTTCCCCTTAACCTTTGGAGCTTGTGGAAGTGCTGGTGAATGCTTGTTGAAATTTTGGAGGTTGGGACGTTCCGCTCCTCTCTCGCTCTTCGTGGCTATCACATGTCTCTGATGGACCCCACCGCCTTTTTATTTTTAAGGCAATCCCCTATAAGCTACCCGGCTTTCCGGTTAAGTCCAGGATTAAATTGACGTTTGCCTCTGCAGCCAGCTCCTCTGCGCTGCACCGCTCCACATCGTCCAGGACGAGTGTATCCCCGGCCTGACACGCTACCACCTCTTTTACCTTCAAAAACGCTCTCCTCCTCTCTCCTCTCATTAGAGGAGGGCTCATATTCCACGCGTTGACGTAAAGCTGCTCTGGCTCCGGCCAGCGTGTGCGCCTTCCGCGCTTCGCTGCGCATCGTGTCTTCAACACCGCAGATCTAGCTTCCGCGCCTGAGTCTCTGGAAGAGACGCCAACGAATATTAATCTTCGAGGACTCCAAAATCGACCCGTCCACTCCATCCTAAGCGACACCTACATCTGCCCCTAGATGAACCCGTGCCCTCTCCCCGAAATCCCCCCCTCGACATGCCCCCACCACAGAAAATACTACGAAGATTCCCCAAACGTCCACAAACAAACAAAAGCACACGGCACAACACGAAAACACACAAAGACAGATATGACCCACTAGTGAGTCGCCCACACATCACCGGGACCGTCAAAACCAGAACAAGTTAGTATGAACGACTCACTTAATTTCACTAGTGAAAAGCTAATAAAACAGTGTCAAGTAATAGACGTATTCTGAACTAATAAAATATTACTGCAGCCTCAAAAGATTTATCGCAACAAAAAAGAAACATGAGCAGAAAGTCAATAATTTTGCCCCGCTGACCTCGCACTGGGCACTGAAAAGCTATATTAGATCGGCCCTTATGATCACAAGGAACAATCTGGCGCCTTCTTAAGGCGTCTTTTGTGCGGCTCCTCATGTTGGTAGCTATTATTTTGATGTTGGCTTTATTGTGAACTTTATTTACCTACCAACAGTTCTCAAATGACGTAGATACTATTGCTTATCTTTCATGTTAACAAGAGAGATTTGCAGCTGAATTGGTCACATTTCCTACCGGTCATGCCGGCCCAGTTCAGTGAGAGCAATGCTGTCGCGTTTCGTGAGGTGTGAATTTTCGGTGGTCCTTTAGGGAGGAGGGAAGATCCAAGTGCTCGTTTGCACTCTTATACAAAAAAATACGTGTAACAATTTTCAAATGAGTTTCAAGGACAAGTTCGAACAAAATAGTGAATTTTGTCGAATCGTGACGTCATACATTATTATTATTTTGTCTGTTATCATGACTGTCGCAGTATCTGTTATAAACTCGTCGTGCCTATTGCCTATTTTTAAGTAACATTTGTTATCTAGTTAATGATTATTCTTATGATGTAATAAAGTAGAAATTGCATCCAACGAAAACAGAGAGAGTGAAAATGTATTGTATATTATTTAGTAAGATATTGCAGCAATCTTATGAGGCTAGCATAAAGAGGATTTAGTGGGAATAGAAAGTGACTCAATTGACTACATAACACTGTTCAGGCGCAGAACTGCTAGATAATTTTTTATGGCATAATATCTAGAAAATTTCCTTTAACCATTACTTTCTTAAATTTTATTGGGTGACTGTAGAGGTCATACAGTTGTTTTTCTTTACACCCTTACCTTCATCTCACAAATCCAAGAAACGAGATATCATTGGTGCCTTCTTTCCTAGTACAATGCGGTAAACGAGCAATCTTTTTATACAGACGCTCTGTAATCCCAACAAAGGAGTCTAATTATTATACTTAATCTGATCATAAATACGGTTCCAATTAAAAATAAAAAAAATATTACATTTAAATTTGGAATCAGTCATTTTTATACGTTTGTTCATTGTTTTATATATTGTATTATTTATGTTTTGCTATATTAAAATGGACTGAGGTGATAAAGTAAGATCTGTGTATGACAAACAGTGACAGAGAAAGATCTGGCCGTACACGTGGTGTTCGTACAAAAAAACCATGTCGCGTATTCTAAGAGATGATTTGGAACTTGTAGCCTATAAGATTAAATTTCACTGGTCATATTTTAACTGGTAAATTAAAAATTAATAGTGTGGTAAACTCGAAACAATAACTGAAGAGGTACGCAATGGGAGATCTCAGAAATTTTTTGTATATCGATGAGATTTCTTTTACATTAGAACAACATTTCAACAAACAAATTAACAGTATTTATGGTCAAAGCTCTAAGGAAGCATCCCAATTACACTACAGGGTACAACCTGGACATTATCCGGCTTCAGTGATGGTTTGGTGGGGTGCTAGCTATGAGGGGGTGACTGGGTTACATTTTTGTGAAAATAGCATCAAAACATCGGCACAGGTGTATGAAAATACCATTCCTGACAAGGTAGTTAAGCCCTTCTATAATGCCATGTTCTATAACCAAGTATGGTTCTTCCAGCAAAACTCGGCGCCGGGTTATATATAAAGCTCGGTCCAGACTTGGTAAGAAGCGAACGTCTCGGACTAAATCAGAGCTGAAGACTGGCCGTCGTCCACTCCCGATCTTAATCCGCTGAACTATATTATTTGTGTTTTATATTTGTGTATTAAACTAAAGACACTGTAAAAGTAATAAATGTTATTTGCAATTAAAGAGAATTTTTTTCTTTGTCACAACATTTATGGCAACACTACCTACTCCAAGGGGCGATCCAAGGTCTCCTCCTACACATTTTTTTTTTTTTTGCTGATGATGATTTTGTCAATGATTTATAATATTTTGTTTGTTTGTACACAGGGTGCGCACAAAATATATTTACCAGCAAGCGCCTGGACCAGCAGCGGCGCTCGGCCGACTGTCAAACAAATATTAGCACAATTCACTTCAATAGAGAGGATCGACAAAATGCCGAGAGAGGTAAGCTTTCTAATGTTATACTTCGCTATTGTGAATGCCAATGAGGCCTGTTAACTCAAACTGATACAGAATATCACGAACTGAAATTTCTTTGAAAAAAAAATCCCGCTTTAGAATATGTAGAAAAAAATCATGACAATAGCAATGAAAAGTAATGATAGCCTACACTATTTCCAAAAATGAAAACTAGAAACAGATCTCTAGTTTTCATTTTTGGAACATGGGAATGTGTCCATACCTTCTCATCCTTTACGGATATCACCTCCTGTTCCATTGTCAAAAATAATCTTAGTCGATAGTGACCGAGAAGAATAGACACTGATAATGTAAGCCCAATGTAAGCAAAAAAATGTGACACGCACTAGAGTTTACGTCTGAAGACAACGCAAATATGATATATATGTTGTTTCACAAGATTTTACTCCTCATAATTTTGAAGTAAAACATTACGCACGCTTGACCTGAGGTGAGGCTCACACATAGTGAAAGCGTAATAGTAATCTCCAAATTATATATGTAACGAACTTTTGAGAGAAACACGCGTCACAAATTAAGTTGAGAATTTTAGAATATTTCGAGGTCAAAACGCTCTTGTTTTTAGTAAGCAGGTCAAACTAAAAAGAATAATGCCTCCAAAAAAACCACCATCTGGACAATAATTGTTTTGTAGTTGACTCCAAAAAGTAATCATCCTTTGTACCGTCATACATAAGCTAGTTTACTAATTTGCCTTTGCTATTTGATATATAATATCATGACGTGAAGCGCTTAGTTCTGTTTGCCTAACCCACTAGGAAACTGGCGTGAAGATGTGTTCGTCTGTCTTCTTTCCGTTTTACTGTATGTATGTATTTGTCTATGTCTATTTTCAAGAGAATATTTTTTGTTACAAGATCACCTGTCCAGAATTACAAAAGGATATACTATTGTTAGAAGAACAAGAAGGTTCCGTAAATTTTAAAATAGGTGTTATGATAATGTTGCCCGGCCAAAAAACTGACGATGAAATGCTTTCTAACGGTAAGTCATATGTTTTTAGCATAAGAGCGAAATTAGATGATGACTGTCGGACGCCCATAGATATCCTCACATAATGCTATGTAAAAGACACATAACCGGATCTGCTCTCTGCCTTCTTATTTACTTAAATGGGATGTACCTATAGATTATCACGAACTTAAAGGCTCCGACTGCTCCTATGTCCCGTGTCATTGAAATAAAATAACAAATTGACATATAGGATCCGATAGCTTCGCGAAAAGTAAAAGCGCCATTGAATAACTAATAATGTCGTCATAGCCGAATTCCAGCTACAGCGGCCATCTCTATACAGAAGAGCCATTTGCGCGGGACATATTATCGTGCACAAGTGTTTGCGCAAACAAGTGCACTCGCTATCCCTTCATTCTACTATTCAGTTGAGATGGCAATCCGACACGACCGGAGAGAAATCAGGCACAGGATCGACGGCTTAACGTGCTCTCCGATGCACGGGGGTTTAACAACGCCAACTTCCTAACTCCGGACAGTTATTAGAATTTGAAAAATCCTAATAATAATTCAATTAGGATGGTGCCCGGGTCGGACCATACAAAAAGTATTATTAGGATTCAAACCCGGGACCGCGCATCTGTAACTGAACAAGCTTACACTGGACCACGAGGCAGTTATTTGAATAAATACTGCTATGTAGAGTAAGGTTTTTAGGTCATAACTTCTTAAATGTATCTATGGTTAAATCAATTCCATAAACAACACTCACACACAGTGTATTAATTACATAACTTTGTTTCATATCCTGTCTGTTGTGTTCATATGCTGTTTGCTCATGCGAACACAGGATATGATAATACTCGATATTCGTTCAATCATAGTTCGGAAAAGTCCATAACTACTTACAACTTTGACGAATATCGGGCATTGTAATAAAACTACTTTTACAGATTTTGTCGTGGTTTACTTATTTAACTAGCCCGACGTTTCAGAAGCTTTACAGGAACAATGGTCACGGGTGGACGGAGATGACAGATGTCCAAGTAATATAAGTTATTAAAGGACCCGAAGAATTATAATTTTTGGTTGTTCCGATTAACACAAACAGTACCTATTATATCCCAAATTTATGTTAGGATTTATATATTCAAGGGAACAAACGGGCGGAGCAGTGGAGCAGATGTCCATTCATATCATATGTCTGTTGCTTTCCTTCAACATATCCCTCTGACCTCCATTGATTCATGAACCGCACCTAATAGCATAGCTGACACTTTATGAGGGTATCGTTGATTATGCGAATACCGCGACAGCGTAGCTGACACTTTATGTCGGTATCGTTGAGTAAGCGAGTACCGCGACAGCATAGCTGATACTTTATGACGGTATCGTTGAGTAAGCGAGTACCGTGACAACATAGCTGTCACTTTATGGCGGTATCGTTAAGCATGCGAGTATCGTGATAACGTAGCTGTCCCTTTATGACGGTATCGTTGAATAAGCGAGTACCACGACAGCATAGCTGATACTTTATGACGGTATAGTTGAGTAAGCGAGTTTTATGACGGTATCGTTGAATAAGCGAGTACCACGACAGCATAGCTGATACTTTATGACGGTATAGTTGAGTAAGCGAGTACCGTGACAACATAGCTGTCCCTTTATGACGGTATCGTTGAATAAGCGAGTACCACGACAGCATAGCTGATACTTTATGACGGTATAGTTGAGTAAGCGAGTACCGTGACAACATAGCTGTCACTTTATGACGGTATCGTTGAGCACGCGAGTATCGTGATAACGAAACTGTCCCTTTATGACGGTATCGTTGAGTAAGCGAGTACTGCGACAGCATAGCTGATACTTTATGACGGTATCGTTGAGTAAGCGAGTACGGCGACAGCATAGCTGTCACTTTATGACGGTATCGTTGAGCACGCGAGTATCGTGATAACATAGCTGTCACTTTATGATGGTATCGTTGCAGTAAGCGAGTACCGCGACAGCAAAGCTGTCACCTTATGATGGTATCGTTGAGTAAGCGAGTACCTCAACAGCATAGCTGTCACTTTATGACGGTAATGTTGAGTAAGAGGCACAAGGCCGACTGTGCCGGCCCAATTTTGAAATATAGTACTTAGTGTACATCTTATAGCTAAGAATTTTTATTATAAAATCTGAGCTTGAGGGCACGTGTTTGTAAACTAAAAGACTTTGATATTTCAGAAAAAGGCAACGAGAAGTGGGACCGATTTATTTCGCTGTTGGGTGATAAAATTCGATTAAGAAGTTGGAACCGCTTTCGAGGAGGTCTTGATGTAAAAGGTAGGCATTTAGTGTAAAGTACACATTACTAAGAGGAGTTAAAAATATAGGACATAGAAATAGAAAAAATATTTTAAAAGGTTGGAAAATGGTCAAATGTAATCTATAAAGTAAGAAAGAATTTAAATCTTATTTTCCACTTAAACTCAGATATCTTTTAGGTGTGTTGCTTATTTTAATACATATATGTCTACTTAGATAGGAAAAAAACATAATGTTATATTTGAATTTGGAATGTATCATGTAAGGATCAATGTTTTTTTTTCATTTTCGTTCCAACTGCAGATTGTTGTATTTTGATTCATTGCATGAGGTGCATCATTACACAAAGAAAAATGGGGTAAAATGGACATTTTTAAAAAAAATTATTTATTCGAAAAACAAACAGTGGCATATAACAAGTACGATATTGATAGATAAAACTATACACCAATCAAATGTTTTCACATACAAATAGCAATTAAATATCTCGCTCATCTTTCTCATAGATAAATCAAAATTAATGAGTGTAACTTTATGTACCTACTTACAGTTTCGTTTTGTACATATTAACTTTCTTGAGTTATAAAAGGTAGCTTTATTACCCGAAACCTATATGTTAGATTTTGTTTGAGGGCCGTGAAACCATAATTCTGTAAAAGTGCTTTGGAAGTCTCGTGCTGTAGAGGAAAACAAATCAACTCGTGGAGAGACCACTACATTATGTAAGCTTTTTTCGGCACGAGTAAGAAAAGAATTCTGTCTGTAGTTCGATAAGGTCTGTGGAATACCCGAACATCGGTCGGTTGCCATTAGGCAAAAAATGTTACCATACAAAACAAGTAACATTTCAAATATACCGGTACAATATTTATGGCAAACTTAAGTGCTAAGTACTTAATGTAGTTATGGAGTAATATGAAACAAAATTATTTTATTTGCTTTAGTTTTAAAGCTTACTCATGACTATAACCTAATCTATTGATCAATTAGTTAATTTTAATGAAAATGTAAAAGCACATTCAATTTGGTAATAAAATGTATTTTACAGGTGATATGACAGGTAGCCATTCCATATACACAATGCACCAAGGACACGAAATCATGTTCCACGTTTCAACTATGCTGCCATTTTCTAAGGACAACAAACAACAAGTAAGTACTCTGAATATAAATAATTATAGAACTCTTGTTCTATAATTAAATACCTTAATCTATGTATTAGAACTAAAAGCTTTCCATGCATAACAGCTACGAGTTTCTAGCGAATACTCTCAATTTAGATAGGAACATTGGCTAGCTTTAAAATTGTCTAGATATGTGCTATTAAATTTTCCGGCTGTTACAAGTACATTTTCAATTAGAATAATGTAGAATTTCTTTATTCAGCGACAAAGTAACATCTTACAAAGCGAGTAAAGCACAAATAGATTAAATAATTAGAAGAGGGGAGAAAGTTCAAAAAAATAACAATAGAATTCAATAACAATAGACAATAGAAGGAAATAACAATAGAAAAACACTTCAACACAATTATCAACTGTATTAAACATCACAAACCTGGGCACATTTGAATAAAAACACTCCTTTTCCAGCAAAGTTGCATTACTCACCATATGTAGAGAATATTATGGAGATATCGTTGAATTTGACGACCGGCTGGCACAGTTGGTAACATGGCGGTTAGTCCGCCTATAACATCAGAGGTCGCGGTTTCGAACACCTACTAGGTTGTTGATGTTTGTATTTGTAGTACATACATGTATTTCTATAGTAAATAAAAATCTTAAGTATACACTATTGTATATAAGTTTATCTAGTACCTGTAGTACAAGTCCTTACGTTACTCACCACGGGACTAGGCTAACGTGGTGTGATAAGTCCACAGATAATAATAATAATAATAAATATTATTCTTGTTCTTCTTCGTCTTCTTAACACCGATCATTTGGGACACTCAAATATTTTAATGTATTTTCTCAGTTGCACGTTAATTTCGATGATTCTAAGCCTGGTCTGATAATCATACTTCGATAAGCGTCTGCTAATATATGATGATTTATGAGTAAATATTTATAATTATCTGACAAAATATTATTATAATTTCTTTTTAGCCGAACTTCGAAAACAGTGATCATTTCTATTGAAACAATCAACTACGCGGGACATATTATAGTGCATAAGTATGTCCGCAGACACAAATGTACTGTCTATTGCCTTATTGTCCTATTCCGGTAGTACCTCAGTCCGACACGACTGGAGATAAATCGGGCGTAGGATTTAGGTCTACGTACGTATAGCTTGACGTACACTCCAATGTAACCAACCACAGTGTAACACCGCCAACTTGGTGATTCCAGAATGCTATATAAAGAATTTAAAAAGTCCTATTGACACGTATTCTTTGCCCCAACTCGGAATTTGAACTCTGTGCCGAACGTTGCTTACCACTGGATCACGAGGCATCAATAAAGTATATATACCACCAAAGACCAATGAAATTATTGACCAAAGACCAATGATATTACATATTAGAAACGACATCACCAAAAGTTGAGTGTCTGTACATATTCTTTGTCAAACGACCTATATTTTTGAAATCTACTGAACGGAACGGAACGGAATTTCTTTTTTTACGATTTAACCCATACATAAAGCAAGTCCCTAAGAAGGTGGTGCATAATTAGTTCGCGGGCGAAGCCGGGGCGGATAGCTAGTAATTTAAGTAAAAAACTTTGCTACAGAACCAAATAAAAGCTTGAGACCTAGAAATCTTTTCTTCTTTCTTAAATTTTATTTGTTTTTATAAAAAAAGAATTGATTTTGTATGACTTTTATCATAGTTTTGCGCCGTTACGGTATATTGAAATGTGGTCCCATCAACTGGAATATCTTTTATTGTCTTCTTTGTCGTGTTCTTTTTTCATTCATTATCTATCTACTATTGAAAGCAGACCCATGACACAAATATAAGTAAGAAGTAGTGCCATGCTGCATTGCAGTGGCATTGGGCACGACCCCCGCTCACATGATACCGCCGTTATGTGACGGTTATGCTGTCTCGTTTCGTGCGGATGGGTAGCTCGAATTTGCATATGCGAATGTTAGTAGGTGTCTGTGACCAAAGAGCTCCATGATTGCACCATTGACCTCCCATGAGGTATTGCCATGCTGCATAGGAGGAGGTGGTGGCATGCATGACACTACATCCTATGCAATGGAATTGGGCCTGCACGACTGGGGAGGTACCTCTCGCTCACACAATACCGCCGTAACCGCCTTAATACTTGACATTTATGTCGATAAATATATTATGTGGATTATATGGATATATGGAGTAATAATTGTGTGGATGTCAATGGGCGCCGGTAGTGATCAAAATGCTCCGACTAATCTTATACTATAAAAATTAGTATTGCAGTCACCGAGCGACCTTACTTGAGGGAAAATTAACACAGTACTGAAAATTACAGCTTACTTAAAACATAATTATGCAATGTTTAAATAGAACTGAATAACAATTATGTTTTAACAATGTTCATCCTTGGGAGCAAATACTTTACAAAAACAGAACGTCGGCTTAACAAAAGTCGGGTGTATATTTATAATATATGGCTTTTCTGTTTTGTTACAAATTATTTATACGGCTGTAACTTTATGCTATTGAAACACGCGCTGCGTAATTAAATTATTTTTATATCTTAACGTATCATTTAAACCTGTTTATATAAAAAAATCGTTTTCTTTAGGTATAAGCTTACAAACAGTTGTAGCCCTTTGGTTGACTAACGATGCTCATAGACATCCGAGTAACTGCCATGCTGACGTGTTGATCTCCTCCGAAACGTCTCAATGACTCGTACTATAGCTGTCGCTTGCGGTGTCATCGTGTTTTCACTTGCATTCTGCTCCAATACAGCACGACCCAACCTCCTACAAAGTGGTAAATTGGTGAAATTGAAACACACACACACACACACACACACACACACACACACACACACGCCCGCGCGCACACACACACGCACACACACACGCACACGCACACGCACACACACACACACACACACACACACACATACACAGACGCGCGCGCGCGCACGCACGCACGCACGTAAGTTCGCACATTACTGTCTCATTGTCCAGTGGTAAGTACACTACCACGGACTTGAGGTTTCAAGAGTCGGGTCGGACTAAAGAGTGTTATAGGGAGTTTTCAATTTTTTATAACAGTCCAAAATTGATATGATCTCCGAAGTCCCATGCCTTGGCCTTGCCATACCACATTAAGTCAGTATTGCGCCATATTTATTTCCGCTCGTACTGGACTAATGTCCCATCGGAATAAAAGATTAACAGAATATATAATAGCGATTGCATCAACACACACCCTGTGCAAACTATAACAAGAAAGAAAACCGCCACTCAGGTTGTTTAAGACTTCACATACTTATGTTACATATAAACTTGCCTTTACTTTCCACTCCATTTGGTTGTCGAAGAGTTTGTAATAAAAAACGATATGTAGTGGTCCGCTTATATATGTGTCAACGAAACTTATTAGTTTCACTTCTATATATTTACACTAATAATATCAAGCTAACGCGCCAGGATGTAGTCTGCTATTTTTTGATAATGATTAGTTTAGTTACTTTCTGAGTTTCCAGTGGTCCCATTGGAGGAGAGAAGAGAAGGACAACACGTATATAAATATATTATAGAAAGAGGTAGTGCCATGTTGCATAGGAGGAGGTATTGTCATGCAGATATTTCATTACACTACATACTCCTGTGCAATGGAATTGGGCCGGCACGATAGGTACCTCCTTTCGCTCGCATAATACCGCCGTAAAGTGACAGTCGCGTTTCGTGCAGTTTGTGAATAGCGAGTGGTCCACGGGGGGAGGGGTCAATGAGGGCAACGCATCCACATAGTAATTATGTGGATGTTCATGGGCACCGGTTGTCGTAAAAAAGGCTACGATTTCTCGTTTGCCCCCCTTATAATGTACGTGCTAGATTTTGAAGCAATTTGTGTGCTGCAGCTGGAGAGGAAGCGTCACATCGGCAACGACATCGTAAACATCGTGTTCACCGACGACTCCGTGCACAACACCTTCAACCCGCAGTGTGTCAAGAGCCACTTCACTCGTATCCTTTATACCGACTGCGTCTGTAGGAATGTAATGTTGTTGTATGTCTTATATATAAAATTCTCGTGTCACAATGTTGGTTACCTTATTCCTACGAACGGCCTTACCGCTTTTTATCTAATAATCTTTGGATATTCAGTATGTCTGAGAATCGGCTACTATCGTTTTTTCACGCTCCTAATAATGATAAAGCTTGTCCATCCAACTCAGCAAAACAACGTCCGCCTAGTCAGCTAGTTTATATACCTAGTCTTGCAATAAATAATGTAACACAGATAAAAATATATATTTTTCATTGAAAACAACATTTAGTAATTTTAGTAGTTTACTTTAACAGTGTGTTAGTTTAACACACAAATATAAAACAATTAAAAATATGAAAAATGTTGAGACCAATCAACAGAAGCGCGCACTCTTTCAATGAGGAAATTCTTCACTGCCAATCGTATGGATTGTTTCAAAAAGAATTTCCCCCTGGAAAAAGTGCGCGCTTCTATTGATAACTGACCTCAACGTTCAAGGGGCTGTACCTTAATTTTTTTTCTTTGTGACAGTACTTATGGCAATACCATATATACATGCCACCCATGTGAAAAACACAGGCAGACTGCTTAGCATGGAATAACTCTTTTTTAAAACGGGCTTCACCACTCATTCCCATCTGTGCTACTCCTGTGTCTCCAGGATCCACTGTTTTAAATTGAGCCGGAACGATCGACAAGGTAACTTTCGCTCACATGACACCGCCAAAAAGTGGCTGCTGTGCTGTCACGTTTCAAACGTTGCGAGTTGCCGGTGTCCTCCTCCCCACCCGTTGGTGGAGGGTGACCAATCTGGATGAAAACAATAATGCGTATGTCTGTCTATGGGCACCATTAGTCATCAAACGGTTCGTTTAGTACACTTCAAGTAAATTTTAAATACATGTAATAAAATCAGTACATACACATCATAAGCAAAGAGACGCGACTTCAACCAACCGAGCTACGGCGCCCTACGGATAGCTCCGTAGCTGCTACAATGCTACGAAATTTATGTCTCGACGTATTAAGGACTATATCTCATTCGCGTTGTTATGGTTTAATAATAGTGGTTTGAGGACAGTTATGGATAACTTGGAAGAATAATCCTTAGGGTAATAGAAATTTTCAGTTTTCCTGTTTATGTTGCGTATTTTGGTCCGATTTCAACATTAATCTGAAAATTATCTAAGTATCACCTAAATATTTGTATGATTTTTTTGGATCCACCATTAAATAAATAAATTTGACATTTTTAATACGAATATCTAATCAGTGACTCTCTTTCACACTTTTTTTTATATATGTAAAATGTGTTTTATAATATAAGATGGGGATGGCGACATATCTTATTGTAAAAAAAATCCCAATAAATAATGTTTAAAAAAAATTACCTTCGATGAGCTGACAACGATACAACAGATCAATTCCTGTATTTCGACATTAGTTTACGACACAATGTATTAAAATAATTTTGGGTCTAAATTATTTGAAATAATTAATTTTGTATATTTTAAAGATTTAATGTATAATTTCTGAAACTAAAAACATTATTAATTCGCACTTTTACAACATTTGAAATGTCAGCTATGTTAATGAACGCAAGGGTGTCCTTTTTTAAATTACAATTATACGACTAGAGGTTAGTCACCGCTTGTACCCTCAACTAAGCTACCTAAGTTCTATCCTGTCGGCAAAAGATCTGGGATACCCCACCACGGCACCCGAAGACTCCCGCAGTTTTTTGTCGGTAGCAGCACAGAATGCGCTGAGTCCGATGTAACCTTCCGTTCCACCTGGTGCGTTTGTACGGTGCATAAAACACTTTCACTGCGTTAAAAAAAAGGTAATTTCATTTGATAGTTTCCTCTACTCGGATTCACGATCTTACACGATGAATAGAATTTAAAGGTAACGAATATAGTTTAATAATAACAGCGTCCCACGGTTTGACCCGCGTATCTTCAGTTCTATTACATACAAGTACATATGAGTTTTTAATACAATAGCAATAGCTATGTAAAGCTAGTTTCATATATCTGAGACCCAATTTTCAGCTCCCCTATTTCATCCCCATAAACCCTCATGAAATTCTAAAAATTCTTTCTTAGCTCACATCACGAGAAGCTAGAAATTTAATACAAGGTGTTGAGATTAAATTTCAAGATTCTAGGTGCAGTAGTTTCGCCTGTGCGTTGATATATAATTAAGTCAGGTTTGCCTTATATATATATATATATATATATATATATATAGACATACCTTAATAATTTGATTTAAAACTGATAATGAACACAAGAATTAAAACAAAAATCAAAATATTTTTATACACAACCAAGATGATGCAACTTGGTTATGTTAGTGTATAGAGGCGGAACGAGTGTGCGCGATAAATCTAGAAAGTTCAATTGATGAATCACCACGAGCGGAGTAAAAGATGGACTTACTTAAGAAGTACTTCGCAGGACGCGAATAAAGTGCTTAAACTAATTTACAATATGGATTTACATTAAACTACACATGCACTTAACTATACTTACATTTATTATATAACATTAATTAATATAACATAACATTGTAACATTATGCACATGCACACTCCTCAGTTTAAGTGTATAGTGTAATGTGTTACGTGTGCATTTATGTGTAAATGTCTGTGTGTGTGTGTTGTGAATTGATAAATCTATTAAAATCGGTATCGACCCAGTGAGCGATTTTAATTAGGTTCTGATACAGATCAGTGAAATACTTGAGGAGTGTATTCTGACATTGTAGTTTTGATAGAAATGTCACTTTATTGTCCTACTTTATTCTAACGGAATACACATAGTAGGCCTCTTTCAATTAAAACCAGGACAGCTGATCTCTTGTAATTCGGATCTAACGCTGACAGACTACTATATGGGGAGTTAGGTCCAACACTCGGTCTCCCCATATTATTTCATTTTGGATTTCATATCGCACTTCACGCTTTCCCGCGTCGGTTTTAGTTTAGGTTTTTTTCAGAGTTTACGCTTAGAGCAGATGTGATAACTTAATTGATTATTTACTATTTGTTAATCTGAGCCTAATACGCTTAGTCTGAAATTTAATTTTATTAACAAAAAAAAAACAACAATGATTGAAAATTGTAGAATTTTTCCGTGTCCTTGTAGGTTGTGCTTATTTTGGTGGCCCATAGGACGGGGGAGGAAATAGAGGCCGCGAATCTGTGTGCATGCGTGTGTGCGTGCGCGTGTGCGTGTGCGTGCGTGCGCGTGGTGTGTGTGTGTGTGTGTGTGTGTGTGTGTGTGTGTGTGTGTGTGTGTGTGTGTGTGTGTGTGTGTGTGTGTGTGTGTG
>JAFELO010001178.1:129975-298126 GCA_017140195.1 Eumaeus atala | reverse complement strand
GGGCCGGCTGCTGCTGTCCACCACGTCCAATACGTACATCCTAGAAGGCATCGTTCACTTTCAATTATTATTTATACTCGACAAATACTCGTAAAGAGCTTCTGTGGTCTAGTGGTTAAGGCTACGGACTCCCATTCGGGGACTGTAGGTTCGATCCCGGTCTCGTTCCAATGACTTTTTGTTACGCATGTACACTTCCTGAGTGCTTTACGGTTAAGCAAAACGTCGTGGGTTAATCCGGATTCGTGTAATCGGATTCGACCTGATCTAGGCTTGGGCTTAGTTTCCCTTCTGGGTTGCAGAGGTCAGATCACAGTCGCCCAGTGGAAAATTTGGTATCTAGATTAGATATCAGATATCATCTCATATACAAACCGGATAAGGCTAGGAAGAAGAAACTCGTCAAGTAATGTTACATGTAGTTCATGAGTTTCCGGTGGTCCTTTGCAGTGAAGTAGAACATCACAATTATGTGGTTGTCTAGGGGCATCGGGAGTCATCAAAAGGTTACCTTTAATCGTGACGTATAAAGCGTTCTGAATCCTTAAGTGTTTGTGTTTATTTACCAGAATGTTCCAAGCCATATACTTTTTACACTAATGTTGCACGAATACTAATGTTAAGTTTTAGATTAAACAAGCAGAGCTATAAAAATACGAGACCAAATAAATATCAAATAATTAACATATATTGATTATAGACAAGATATTTTAAGCTTCTTTAGGTTAGGTACGCGCCGTAGAAAATCGTCATCATTTTTTAAAAAAAAAAGAGTGAATAAAAGAGTAATTGGAATTTGGTCACTGCCAAACTACATTAAAAGTGCCCTCCTTAAGGCTCTATGGAATTAACATATCTTTTACGGGCAATTGTATACGTTTTTATAATAAAATTCCCAGTAATATAACAGATTTGTTGATTAATAAATTTAAAGCTCTCGTTATAGAGAAACTCATATCGAAATCCTATTATAATGTAAAGGATTTTATAAATGGCAAAAACGTATGGAATGAATTACCCTAAATTTAAGTGCCTTTGTGAAGTAATGACCACAACTAAAAGAATGATAGGTACCCAGCGGAGTTTATTGTGGGCATGTTCTCTGACGTCGGCGCGTTGCGAGCCCTCAATTAAAACTTAGCCGCTAAGACATAAGTGATTATTATACAGATCCAATATGTGAAAAAGAACAATAAACAGATTCTGCACATGCAGATGCGTCGCTCCGGTATCATGTGAGCTGTAGGTATCTCCCTGGTAGTGCCGGCCCAATTCGGGCTGAAATGCAGCATGACACTACCTTCTTACTAACAATATGTTGGATAGTTTTACGCTTAAAAATATTGTTGTTGCTTAAAGTTTGACACACTATTTCGATCTATTTTTATCTTTACATTCCCATTAGATTCTCTTTTGTATACTTCAACATTTCAAGCGTAAGAAATCGCGACAAAAGCTAGTAAAAACATATATATAAAATCCTTAAGACGCGCTGAAAAGTTTTCCGTCATAGGTAATGGGCGTGTCATTCATTCGGATCGTCTCGATCGTCTGTCATTTTGGCTTCTAACTGTAATATAAGAGTTGGATAACGTTTTTCACTTAGCAGGCTTCCAACTGATAGCAGAGTAGTAATGAGGTTTGTATAGTGTCTGTTGTTAGGTAAACTTTAAATAAAGCAAGTGTAAAGCAGTTGAGATAGAAAAGTTCGAAACTTTAGTTTTCTAAAACATCTAACTGTATTGTGTACACATCACATGGTTTTTGAAGACGTTTGAATTCCAGATTTAACCAAAAATGATTTCTTAATATTTTTGTGAAATAAATGTGTTATAATATAGACAACATGTCAAGCTTATCCTGCATGACAAAGCGAGTAGGTGTCATATTTTCCAATATAAGTCGCTGCTACCAAAATATATACAGAAGTTCTACTATTGTGCTTTTAATTTTAAATCATCTCTGTAGTGTAACGGTGCGGGTGTCGCCAGTTAAGACCGTTAGCCTCGTGGGGTCATGGGTGCGATCCCCAGGTCGGGCAACTATCATTAAATGTTTTTCGGATTATTCTGAGCACGCATTACATTGTCCGAGATTGCAATGTGCCCGAAGTAGGCACAGGCTTGACGCCTATGACACTATGGGCATCAGTACCTTGGCTAATCGTGGGCGTGCTAGTATATCTTTTGGACCTACGAGTTGTGGATGTACTGGCACACCTCTGCCTACCTCTTCGATGATATTAGGCGTGAAGGTAATTTTAAATAAAAAATGTAATTATGTGCCAATCTCAACGTTATTGTATGGAGTGAGAGTTGGGTGTGTCAGAAAGTGCATGAAAGTAGAACACACAACCAATAAAATCCCATCCCTTTCTCTTGGTTTCATGAGCCAACTCAAATCAGGCAAGATATATGCTCTGGTGCAATAAAATAGAATTTAACAACCAATTTCCACACGTGGTATATATTATTCAAAGTAACATGTAACAATAATGATACGGTCTATCAAATTAATAGCCATACAGATCATGTAAATACTAATATCATAATGCACACATGAGAGAATTAATATATTTTAACATTAATAAAAACTTATCGAATGAGATATGAAACATGGCGTTGGCAAGAAATCATGAACTCACCCTTTTATGTGAAATTTTTCGTGCATCGTGACACGAAAATATAGTCTCCCGGGCGGAAAAGAACAAACTATTTAATTATCATTTGGTGATGGCCGACAGCCAACCCAACTATATCCGACCTCAACACCGCAAAAGGAAAAATAGTGACATTTCTTCAACACAGGGCACACCCGTTTCCTAACAGTTAGTTATGCTTTTTTATAAAATGTTTAAGTAGCAAAATATAATTGCTACACTTCCGAGTTCTGTCGCGATGTCCGAAGACGGAACCCTGGTACTGGTACTAAGCCGAACAATTCCTCGGAACACTCCCCATAAAAAAAACGACAAAAGACGCACAGCGAACCGACATCTCTTCGTAGGCCAAAGAATCGAGCTGTCCGGAAATAACTTCGTCGTCAACGATTCGAGTCGCTCTATGTTGTATGCGGTCAAATGAAATGAGCTGATATTGCGGGGTCCTTGTGTGATAATGTGGGAGCAGTACTCCATATGCGGTCGGACCTACGTCTTGTAAAGTTGCAGCCGACGGGCTGGATTGAAGTACTGCAGCACGCCCAGCTTCTTTGAGGCTAACTTACCTTTCGTTTCGAAATGATCGCGGAACTGAACCTTACTCGATATGTCGATATCAAATATTCCGATACTAGCTGAGGCCGATAGGTAGGTGTTTTGAAAATTAGGAGATACGACGAAGGGTGACTTTTAAGCAGTAATAACGCAAACTTGTGTCTTATTGGGGTTACATTGGACTAAGTTTAGTTTGCCACAATGGATAACAGACCGTGTAACTGGTGTCTGAAATCGAGTACATTTCAGACACAAGTTTGTTCCGATACTCGCTGACGTGATCCCGGGAAATATTGGCACGACCAGTGTATAAAGCGTCCCCAGTGCTATCATCTGCGTAACAATGAAGGCCACTAGTTTGCAGCATGTCATGAGATGGAACGCAACCGTAGGGAACACCAGCGTTGACAAATTAAAAGGGTGGAGCATGCGCCGTCAACCACGACCTTTATGCCGCGATTTGTCAAGAAGCTAGTGATCCAATCGCATAATTTCCCGGGGAGTTCGTATGAATGTAGCTTTGAAAGGAGCGCATCATGTGTTGTTATTTGCAGCAAATTATTCGTGTACCTACTTTTATAAACGTAACCAGTAGTTGACAATAGAAAAACACACATTAACTCTCATTATTAACTCTACCTAGAATAGAAGAAGGAAGGAAGAACACGCAAAGGAAAATCGGGGACGTTGAAGTGCTGTACGAGTAGGAATAATATTACAGTACGTTAACTTAACACGCGATTATATAATAACATTGCCTTATTAAAATAAATGATAAAACGACTTACGGCAGCGTCAGTCTGGATAATTAAAAAGATAGAATTCGTGAAAATAATTATAGTAATGAATAATATTCGCGTAAATATGCTAAAGTAGTATGTACATACTGTTTTTCTTCATTCGTAGAGAGTGGCACGACAAAGGTAGTCCTACGATGGGAGGGTTGTGTGCGGTCAGCGCGGGTGACGGAGCGTGCGGGGGTGTTCCGTGTGGGCGCGCGCGCTGGCGGCGTGGGCGGAGGGGGCGCAGGAGGCGCAGGTCTGTACGCGCTGCCGCTGGCGGAGCTGTGCGCCGGCGCCTGGGCCATGCGCCCGCTACAGGACTGCAAGCACGCGCGCCTGCCGAGAACTAAGACGGCACACTACTTCGATATACTTGAGCAAGGTATTATTTATTACACTAATCGTATATTTTTGCAAATGTATCTATGATCATACCCCGCTATAGAAAATGTATTTGTTTTTGTCCAGAGCCCATCTATCTACGGCAAGACATATCCTTTCACTGATTGTCCAGAAATTAAATACTATCATATCAGCATTTTATAGGAACCTCACACATGGCCCTTAAGAGCAAAGCCTCTAGACATAGCATATTAGACGCACCAATTTAATAACATTTTTTATTAAATGAACGCTTAGACGTGTGGTGATACTTGTTTACGAAAAGATCCCAACCATGTTATGGAAACAAAATAACGGGAGTTAGTTGTAAGATTATTTAATAACTAAATCATTATTCTAATTATTCAATAATCTAACAACCAATTAGAATTTTATACTAATACCCTAATGTACTTAGGCTATTTCAGAATCTGTTATTTCACGCCATTTTCATGTTTAAATGTATTAATTTAAAATAAAAACATCCATGAAAACTATTTATACATTAAATGGCATACAAAGTTAATTTAGTTCCTCTTGACCTTGCTATGAAACAACGATTCCGTAGTCGCACAAATATAGACATAGAATTGTCATAATACTTTGTCTCGCCCACAATACATGTAACCTAGATATCCTGCATAGTTTCATGTACTATAGTCACTGAATACTGCGCTTGACATGAATTATAATATAAACATAACAGTCAAAATATTTATAGTTTTGGTTACTGCAATAGTATTTCAAATGGGACATAGTGAAGTCTTACTATAAAACTATTATTGAATTGATTTATTTCAAAAAAATTAATACCCTCACCCTCAATTCAAGACCAGGGTGACATAAAAGTCGTCAAAGGGTCGTTCGGTGTCCGATCAGTTTCATAGTGACAGTGAAACAGACGTGAATACCGGACAGCCAGTGCGCCGAGTGATGGTGACACCATCAATCGGATCGGTGACAGACAGCAGTGGCGCCGGTCCGAAACCTAACCTGCTATTGCCAATCCTAACCTTCTATACACGAGAACAGCAGGCCCTTAGTTCCCGATAGTTCCACTAATCCTGGCCACGGAAGCGGCCACTAAGCTAGAGGTGGAACTGGGAAAATCCGATGGCACATTCTGGGGTTATGTGAAGTCCGAATACAAGGTGAAGACACCATAACTCTGCCATCGGGTCACCTATTTCACTTCAGGGAAGGTGACACTCCATCACAAGGCGGCGTGGGATTCCTCGTGAATAAGTCCCTCGTAGGCCAAATCGTCGAAATCTCTAGTGTATCGGGTAAGGTGTTGTATCTCATGCTTAAACTCTCTAAGAGCTATATCCTCAAAGTGATACAAGATACATAACACCTATAAGACCCATTTTAGTGATGTTATAGGAGACTCAAATGCCAAAGTGGAAGTACGAAATGGTGTCGAATCGAGTCCACATGGAGTCGGAAGTCGAAATTGCAGGGAGCAAATGCTGACAAATTTCCTCGAGGAAGAGGGCCTCTTCTTATGAACTCTTATCTTAGGAAGAAGCCCCATAGGAATTGGACATGGCAGAGCTCCGATACTGCTACCAGGAACGAAATTGACTTTGTTATGACGTACCGGAAGTATATATTCAGGGATGACTCCGTGATCAAGAGGTTTAAAAACGGAGGTGATTACCAATTGGTTAGAGGCTCTCTGAATATAGGCTTTCAAAGCATGCGTATTCGCTTAGTAAAGTCAACTCTTTGACCTAACTTCCGACAAACCATGGTAGGTTCCGAAAAAATCCAACTGGAATTAAAATCCGGTACGATGTCCTAGATATGTCGGAAATTACAATGGCAATTGACGAGGCCATGAGTAGCGTGATTGGTTGCATGCGGGACATGGGTGAACGCTATCGTAGGTGTAAGTATACGAGCAGGAAAGCTAAACTCTCGGATGAGACGCTTGGACTTATCAACGCATTACACATGAAGACTTTACGACTGCCCATCTCAAGCTTTTTTTCAAAGCGAATCTGCAAACGCCGCATGGTTCAAGCCTTGTCGTGGCGGTAGGGCTCAATAGCCTGGGGTAACTCCAGGCGAAGCCAATTGAACCGAGGGGGATCTTTACACCTCTCTTATAAGAAGAGAGGGCTAAAGATCAGCAGGAGGAATTGCTTCCGGTACCCCTCTTATAAGAAGAGGGTATTAAAGAGCAACAGGAGGAGGCGCTTTTGCGCATGGTGTAAGGGACGAGGATGGGAACCTCACCCCATTGCACTGTCCCAAAATCGATGGGGTTGTCCGGTAGTGCGGGGAAACCCCATCTGTGGAGGTGGAGTTGGTCCGTTGGGGGGCTGACTAGCCGCCGAGGTGCCCAGAGGATTTGTTGTTCCGGGGAACCTCACCAAGGTTGGCATTGATGGTACTCGTGGTGGTTTTTGTGGGTATTCGGGACTGTCATGTGTCGCGAGGACCACACACTACTGGACAACAAAAAATAACATTTGTCAGGCGATCTTCCGAACGCGAGTGAGATTAGTGTGGCTTTTGCGGAAAGGCCCCGGGGAAGGACGGAATTACAGTCGAGCTTCCTAGGGCAGGAGGCGAACCTATGTTGCGAGAGCTAAAAAAGATTTTTAATTTTGTCCTTCAGCGGAGCGTACCTCCCAAGGCTTGGCTTGGAAGCGACGTTGTTCTGTTTTTTAAAAAGGTGACAAGACACTTCTTCAGAATTACAGACAATTTCAGTTCTTGGCCGTATTTAAAATTTGTTCCCAAGAGTCTTGACGAATCGTCTCACCACAAAGCTTGACGAATTCCAGCCACCGGAGCAGGCAGGGTTTTGCAGAGGATTTTACACCATAGACCACATTTTCACCATAAGGCAAGTTGTACAAAAGACACATGAGCACAATCAGCCGCTGTGGCCTTACCTTTGTGGACTATGCTTTTGACTCAGTTGAAACCTGGGTTGTCCTGGAAGCTCCACAGTGATGTCAGGACGATTGGCGATACGTCGAAGTCCCGAGAATATTATATGAAGCTGCTGTTATGTCCGTTCTGATTCCGGGAGGTCAAATAAGGCCAATCCATTTGAACCAAGGAGAGCGATAGGAGGATGTTATTTCCCCGAAACTGTTCACTAACGCTTTGGAGGACGTTATTCATGACTTTAAACTGCGCAAAATGTGGCATAAATATTAACAGCGAGTACCTCTCATTTTCGTTTCGCCGACGATATCGTTGTGATGGCCAAATCTTTGGAGAGCTTGCAGGAAATTTTGTACAGCCTAAATGAATCCTCCCGACGTATTGGATTTAGAATGAACTTAGATAAGACAGGTCATATTCAACGAACACGTTCTCCCTAGGCCGGTCAACGTCGACGCAGCTATTCTCGAAGTCGTAGAAGGCAAATATTGCAATTAGGTAGACATTACTTCGACAAGGAAACCGATAGAAGGATTCCGTTGGGTTGGGCAGCACTCCAGAAATTTCGTCCCATTCTCATGTCGCCTCTACTACAGAGCTTGAAGACAAAATTCTTCAACCAATGCGTTCTCCCCGTGATGATCTACTGGACCGAGACATGACCTGTTAATGTAGGACTGGTCCGCAAGTTTGCGGCAGCTCAGAGGCCTATTGAACGTGCTATGTTGAGTGTTTCTTTGTTCGATAAAATTCGTGACGAAGTCATAAGGGAGAGAACTAAAGTTTCCGCTATCACGCGAAGGATAATCTCGCTGAAGTGGCAATGGGCTGGTCATACACTCAGAAGATCAGATGGCAGATGGGCCACTAAGGTTCTGGAGTGGAGGCCGCGTTTAAGAAAACGAAATGTTGGACGATCGTTCACCAGGTGGGATCTGTTGCTCCGTGCAGTAGCTGGTTCGCGATGGATGCGAGTAGCAGAAGATCAGGCATATTAGCGTTCATTGAAAGAGTCCTGTGTCCAGTAGTAGACCCATCACTACCCTAATGATGATGTTGATGATGTAAATAACATAATATACCTAATTAAAAAATATAAATCCCAATTGCATTAATTATATAAATAAGTGTCTTTTCATTTTAATCGTATTGTTTTAAAGGTGGATTGTACCCACCTTATTGATTAAAATGAAAATGCACTTAGTGACATAATTATCCACCAAAATCCATTTTCAATGACATTGAAATATTATACTCATGTTTTCTTTTGTTATTTCACATGCAGACCATCATTGCTTATATGATGTACCTTCTCATAGCATAATACAAGTTAATAAAATAATTTATCTCCCTTACCTACCTTTTACGAATATTTTTACTAATATGCATGAAGCAGGAAGTTTTTATTTCTTTCAAATAACGATACGGCCCAGCTTCGCACGTTAACTAATGATACACTAAAACCTTCCTCTAGTATCGTTCTACTCATGTGTGATAATCATATGAAAAATTGCTCAGTAGATTGTAAAAAATAGATCACATACAGCTTTTGGAGACTTCGTTTTATTATATGTATTGTGTGTGATCTTTCTTGGTTTTAAGTACATTTTATTACATATTGAACATTTAATAAAGTTCAAATTCGTATGCAATTTTTAACACAAACTATGCCATGCAGCTATAGATTTTTATTCCATCAATTAAAATATTTTTGTGTTCAGGTGAAGGTGGTACAACATTACTAGCTGTGGCGATCGGACGGAGGGTTATTCTCCTTCTCGAGGAACCGAAGGCGGACAGTGAAATGGGTTTCGAATACACCCATGTGAAGGTAATGATCCTCGTGAATCTCTACTCAACAACAATTTAAACAATTTTATTTATAAGATGTCTAACATCAGTTATTAAAAATATACATGAGCATTTTAGTAAGAGTGTTACTTCGCAGGCCGAACCGGGTTAAAGTGATTTGAGCCGGCAGGATCGGGGAGTATCGCACACATGATACCGCTGTAAAATAGCAGCTATACTGTCTAGTTTCATGCGGTTCATAAATTTCCAGTGGCCCGTTGGAGCGGAGAAGGGAAGGTGGGCATCGCATATTTATAAAGATGTTTAAGGGCTCCGGTTGGTCGCTTGTCCTTACATGTATATACAAAATGTGTTTTAAAATTGTAGTTGTCATATTTCAGAATAATTTATAGAAGAAGATATTTTATAATAAATCTTATCGTAGCAGAAATACGCGGAATTTCTTTAGGAAGGTTAGTTGTTACGAATTTCGAAACAGTGAAAGGGCAATGCTTTAATTAAAGTAAAGGAAAGTATAATAGACTAAATTGTTCCTATTTAGATAATTTCGGTCATTAAGATCTGGTGGAAGCGCATTCAATGAAACATTGTGGTCAATTATGAATGCTGTTATTTTCCAAGACAATTTTGCGTCCTTCTAGGCTTATAATATCTATCGCACCATAATTTAGATCCTTTGAGACTAATCACTCAATAAGAGCCTAGCCGAAGCCTCGTGAAAGAACTTATTCGCCGTAATAAGGGGTTAGTGAAAAGACTATTTTGGCAGGCAATAAATTATTCTCTATAGATACTGTACAAATAACCTTGTTGTCTGTAAGTTGGTTTAAGAATGATCAAATTTTACGTAATAAAGGATCCTTAAAGGTGTCTGTGAACCCAAGGCCCTGAAGTGAAAGAGACTCTCTCTCGCTCGCACGCTCCACCCATTCGGAACATTACTATGACTCGGAGCTTTACTATGATGCCATAAGTTCTTCGGCATGCAGCTAACGTAATTAATTGATAAGACGTTATCAGAGTAAAAATTATAAAGCAAATCCTTAGCGTTTTAAATATGACTGACATCATGGTGAAAAAAAAATTGAACTTCGACAACAATTACAATCGAGTTAAAACCTGTAGTAAAAAGTTTAATCACATTAACTGCCTTTTTCTATATTCTATCCATCGATGCATTTGGAAATTTGCCACAATTCATATGGAACTTTCGTCAAGATTCTGTTACATTTACCCAAAAGCATCAAATAGAAAGAATATAGCAAATGGCCGTAAGAAAATCTCATTATATTTCGATACATTACAAGAGTGCCATTCTTCATACCCTTTCCTGGAGCACTCCAATGTGATTATGCACAGGACATCCAACTCGGTGAGAGTCCGCTGCTTATCAAGCTAATGGAGAGCGATGTTGGCATAATGGTCGTCGGCTACAAGCATCACTGGGAAGTCTTAGAAACGAACACCGGACAGGTAATTCATTGTGATGACTGAATTTTAATTACTAAAATATAAGCTATGTATATTATAGTACTGTGTATCATTTTCTTTTGTATGATAAGGCTGCCAACGAAAAGTAGGAGCCATTATGTGCCTGCTATGGAGCTACAAAGATTTGAGTTGCTTAAAGTCGCACAAAGCGAATGAAACGCCACAGCATATCCGTCAATCAAAAGTTTACAAATTACTTACAAGAACGTGACATAAATACGAAAATATATATTTTTCCTGGTTTTGCATTTGAACGGGATACAAGTATGGAATATTTTTTTAACTCTAAACATTAACAGATAAAATGTCTATATACGAAAGCATCCCACACGCGGTGGTGGCACACTCAAACTAGGTGTATCACACGAACATTTGCGTTGACGCCATAACCAATATAATATTAAAAATGGTTAGAAATGTTGCAGTGGACTAAAAAAAGGAAAGGAGGAAAGATACTAACTAAATATAATGAAACTAAATATAAAGAATAATAATAAATAAGGAAGACTTAAACCGCTGAAGAATAAAATAATTAAAAATGTAGTAAAGTCTCCGCAAGTAGCCTGTAGATGTATGAAATTATATAATTTTAAAAAAGTTTGTCACTTTCTTTTATATAATTAAAATATTTTCATGTATTTAATTTATATTTACTAATATATTTTCCTAATGTGCGGGTGAAATCGCGGGTTCCAGCTAGGATTAAATATAGATACAGACATGATTGTCTTAGAGTGATCTATAAATTGTCTGTTCATTATGATTGATGAGTTTTCTGTGAAAGGGGCGCAGTGCTGTGTGAAACTGTTTGGAACAATCCCTAAATTTTTCCCATAAATAATAATGTGGTGTTGTGACGTTATAATTTTAAATTACAGTATTTTAAATGACACTATATGAACGATACAATTTGTCTTTCTCCTTGTATTGTCTAAATTAAGAATTATATAACACAGCTTTCTTTCTAAAGTAACTGCAATGCTAAGTCTCAAATTGCCTATTCCTTTTTTATACAAAGAATCAAATCGTGAGTAAAGAAAAAGTTCTAAAATTGTATTTGACATATATATCGATACTAGCCGTGGGCGAATACGAGGCTCAACCGGATAACAAAAGATAAATCCTTTGTTCTATCCCGATTTTGTAATAGTACTTTTGGGTTCTTTGAGTGACAGTTTCGGCACTCATATTCTTCGATAACTTTTAAACCTTTTTATCAATGCGCCCAAAACTTTTTAACCTACAGTTAACTTACAGAATACACTTAATAATATTGCAAGTGAACCTAGAATGCATTTTTTTCAGAGTGTAAAACGGGCAGAAGGCTCTGAAGATGGGCCTCGGCGAGGTACACTCGTCAACGCTTTACGGATAGGCGACGAGAGAGATGGCCAGATTATACTCTGTTACAACCGTGAGTAAACTCAGACTCTATAAATCTAAGTTTGTGTAACAAAATAATATTATTTAATAGCTTGACGACATCAGGAGGTCCTCCCGTGATCTTGGATAGTATTTTAAAGAGTCTGAAATCCAGGAAGGTATATCTCGCTCATACTATTCCGCTGTAAAGTTACAGCTATATTGTCGCACAACATGAGGAGTGTAAGTTTCCGGTGGATGAGGGGGCTAGAGGAGGGCAACAAGGCGGCACGAATCTCTGCGGAGGTTCATGCGCAGTCATAGTCACTGAAGGGCTCGGAAGGCTCGCTTATCCGGTTATGCTGAAAAGACACACAAAATATTCCTCGAAAATCGGATGAAACTTTTCAACTGAGATGGATTACAAACATCCTGGCACGAGATTTTTCCATATCATGTTCACCTTATGTTTCGTAACAAACACATAGTTCTACACTATTACAACACTATAGCTCTCCATTCCAATTGACGTGTGTAGCCTGTGCCATACGGCGCGGCTTTAGATACACGATACGCCATTACTCGATAACACGAACGAGATAGTCTAATCGATTCGCAAGTTCTATAATAAACCCAAGCTAGTAATAATCTGGCTTTCAAAGTGAAACTTCAACGCACAGAGTATTAGTAGTTGGTAGTAATGTAAACTAACTTCACACAGACTTACATAACAATGAGGTTTACTTTTGATGAGTTAGAATTCCGATTTACATATTGGGATTTATTACGGAAAGACACACAGAATGTATTCTACATACAGAATGTTTTGTAAGAGGCTGTACAAAATCACAGAGCGTATTCAGTGTTCCATTCTGATTCCCGAATATCTAAAAAAAATAGGTACATAAAATTTTGCCTATTTTGTCTTTGAAATTATATGACAATTCATCATCATCATTATCAGCCCTCATCGGTCCACTGTTGACCCTAGACCTCTCCCAATGAGTGCCAAGACGACCGATCTCCTGCTACTCGCATCCATCCCGGACTAGCCGGGCTGCATGGAGATCGTCTTCCCACCTGGTGAATAACAATTAAAAAAAACATATTTTTCTAATGATTTCAACTGAGATGTGTTTTCAGATACATGCCACTTTGAACGTTTAACGAGCAAAGGGTTGGAGAGTGACAGCGAATATGACTTTCACTGGACGACAGTGCCGTCGGGTGTCGGTAAGGACTCTTCATTTCGCATTACGTACAAATGTCTAAATATGTCTCAGCTTTAAAGTATCGGCTAAACTAAAATAAAGCTTATTATTTTTCAAACAGTCACTCTTAAATTTGTTCGGCAACATAATTGTGTTATTTATGCAAATAATATGGAATGTAATATAATTCAAATACGCTTCAAATTTCTTTAGTATCGAGATCAAATTTCAGTCTTTAAGATACAATTCCATGTGCCAGTTTTGTGTTTCGCCAGTCACATCGATTACTTGAGCATCGCATCGCACTGCCATAAAGTGATCGTGTTTCGTCACGGTCGGTTTGCGAGTATCCGGTGGCCCATTGAATAAGGGGGCGGAAATAAGGCTAGCGCGTGACAATAATGCGGATGTTTATCGCTCAATGTGTTGGTAGGTATACTATAAAAAAGTCTGTCATCTAGGAGTGATGTTGTATCACATTGCCTAAAAGGGGGCTGCCTCTGTTCTGTGTGTACCACATTGAACGAGCTGCCTTTTGTTCTAGCTCAAACGGCTGAGCCTTCTTCTCATTGATAGGCCACGAAGGTAGGAGGTCGCAGATGACCTTTGTTTTAGCTCAATATGGTCCGTTGTTACATATTCTCGAAAGAGGCTGTGTCACGCTGCAGCTGCATTGGGCCGGCTCGATATGGGTTGCTCTTCTCTGCGGTTTACTATTTCCGGTTTAGCACATTACGGTAGGGGGAAGACGGAGACCACGTATGCATAGCAATTATGTGGATTTTTATGGTCGTCGGTATATCAGAAGATACCCGGTGCTCGATAACAGAGTAAATGTATTTTATAATATAATATATTTATAATACCTCTCGCTCACTTAATACCGCCGTAAAGTAACATTTGTGAGTAGGTAGGTGGCCCATTGAGGGGGGTGAGAACGAGGGCAACGTATCGGTATATATATTCATGGGCGTCGGTAGTCGTTGTAGGGCTCCAATTGAACTGAAAAAAAAATTGTATATTACTTTTCAGTTTGTGCATTTCCATACATCATGGCCTTCGCTGAAGACTTGTTAGAGATACGGCTGGTCGCGAATGGTTCGCTGGTACACGCCGCTTGCATACCCGGTTTGAAAATACTTTGCGGCAGGAGAGTAAGAGCACAAATTTATATTTGTTTATTAATTTATTTATATCAATCGCTTTTGTTAAGTAATTGAGCTTTTGGTTATCTCAAATTTACGCGAATGTTACTAATTATAATAAAACTACTTTTACGGATTTTAACGGCGATAAAATTATTTAAATAGCCCGATAGAAATAAAATATTCAAAACGATATAATTTTACGTGCTAACGGTTCACTTAGAGAACACACACACACATTTGGAGGACAAGTTCACAGATCATTTAGGGAACTAAACGAACGCATCACCTGATTGATTGAAAAACAACTTGTTACAGTCTCTCGTTCGCAGGCTCCGTCTGTTCGGGACATTACAATGACTCGGAACGCTACTATGACGTCTTACTTTTTCGTGCATGCATCTGGCGTTATAACATTTCAAGACGTCAAAAATGCGTGTATTTCTGGAGTTTATAAGTATATAATCTACTTGTATAATTTATTTGAAGGATATATTTTACGTGGCGTGTGCGCCGGAGTACATCCCCCTGAGCCGCGAGATAGACCCGTGCTTCGGCATCCACGACAGCTACGAGCTGGTGCGCCAGATGAGCAAGGGCCCGTATGGAGCGGACGATGAAGAAAACGATACCAAGTAAGCGCTCCTATTCGTTTGTAGTCTTTGAAGTGCTTCAAACTGATTAAAGCTGTAACAAATTTCAACTGCTTTTTTATATAGTACTAGTAACGCCCAACGGTTTTGCCCGCGTAACCTCACGTGACGTAATGGTCGATGGTCTACATATAGCCTTCCGTGATAAATGGGATATCTAACAGTGAAGGAAGGTTTACAAATCAGAATAGCAGTTTCTGAGAATAGCGCGAACAACTATCCAAAGATACTTTACCTTTATAATTTCACTATACATCAAGGGGCAAGGATCAAGGCGAGCAGTTGGGGAATTTTGAAGACTACCATCGCCCATAGACGATATAATTGCTATGTAGACGAATCGGTTAAGAGAAGCTTACAAACCGTACTAAACGCGACAGAATAGCTAACATCTCACCAGCTTATACGTTATGGCGGTGTCTTGTGAGCGAGTGGTACCTTCAGCTGCTTACTCCTTATTTCAGAACGACGACTACATCGACTAGAATATTTTTTTTACTACGATTTAAGAGTGACCGGTGGCCCCCGGTATCCTAATGAGCGTCACTTAACACCTAACGGGGCCGATTTCTCGTTTACACTGTTTAAAAAATTTTACTGTGGTACTAAGTATACAATTACATAGATACAAGCCGATAAATCCACACATTCACATCGGTAAAAAATGAATAGACTATAGATAGAACCTAATTTGGATAAAATGATTTGATGATGAAACTTCGCATGTGAACAGGGACACGAGCCCCAACAACCGCACGTCGGAGACCACCTCGGCGTCCAGCCGCAGCAGCTCCATCTCCTCGGAGCAGGAGAGCATGCGCCCGCCGCTGCAGAGGATGAACCCCATCTCCCCACCCACTTCCCCACAAGGTAGGCACTCAACATACTCGGAATCCCATCAGACTCCCCGCACGACCGACGCTGGTAGGCACTAGTTACTACCCAGGACCGGGTACCTATACGAAGTTTCACCGGACTGCGGTTTAAGATGTGACGGTTGTCCATGATGATGTCAACCTGGATCACCAATACCTGTCATTAAATACCTGTCATTAAATACCTGTCATTAAATACCTGTCATTAAATACTTGCTACCGCACAGTTTGGTCGTTGTGTTAAAGTTAAATATGCAATTTATTTAACGAAAACTTTTACAGACTGTTTATAATTTTATCAGGAATTATAACAAAATTGGAAGTGTTGGCCTGATGGGGGAGGGGCAACACATCGGCATAGTAATTGTGTGGCTTTTCATGGGCGTCGGTAGTCATGAAAAGCTCCAATTGCTCGTTTGCCCCCTATTCTATAAAAAAATGTGAGTTTATAGTAAGGAATACTCATATTTTAGTTAACATTTCATGTCCTGATAAGCTGTTAGGAAGCAAAATGATTAGGAACTTGGTAAGAGGTAGTGCCATGCTGCATTGCAGCTGAATCGGGCACTACCGGGGAAGGACTTATCGCTAATATGGTATAGCTGTAAAGTGACAACTATGCCTATGGGTTGTAAATGAATTTTTGTTTACTATATCATCGTACTTAATAATGTTACATATAATCGTAAATACTTTATGCGCAAACATTAATGTAGAAACAGTTCGAAGTATGATAGATATTTGCTGTAACCCGCGGTCTAATTCGTAAAATCTATACCGAGAAAACCATTAATATTTTCAATATAAACGGCATCTTTGTTATTTCAGATTGTAATATATTTAAATTTAGCATAGACATGCTAAATTTCATCCAAATCTCTTCAGAAGTTTTTAGTGAAATATTTACAAATACACATATAGACTTGCGCATTTATAATATTTGTAGTATGGTAGGATATATAAGGTGTGTATAGTAAATCAATTTTTACCACATCTATTTTTAGAAGTTATCACATCACAAGCAATTCCGATCGGGCCCCGGGAAATATTTGCACGATTTCACCTCTTTTGATCTGTGTATCGGTAAATTTGTAATTACCGCATGATTGCCTCTTTGTGTTTCTCTCATGAAAATCGGAAACGTGTAAAAAGTATTAGTGTAAATTTGTACTTCAATATGTGAAACTAGGATGTAGGGTAATGATTAAGAGTGTCCTTATGATTTTAATATGTAGTATATTTTTATAATGTATGTACTGAGCAAGGGACGAGATTAGGTTGACCCCGGTATGGTTCAATATAGAAACGCGATGAGGCCAGGACGAAGATGTTGAGCAAGGGACAAATGAAGGGAATTATTTATTTGTTACCTGGCGACGTCAAACTGAACATTTTGAAGAACACAAGCGTCGCTTCGCTAATACACAACGGGACGTTTGGAGTGATTGTCTATTCTCACTGACTACCGGTGCCGGTGTCGGGTTTCGTGCGGTCTGTGAGTAGCTGGTGGCCTATTGGGAGAGTGAAGGAGGACGAGAACACTTCGGCATAGTAATTATGTGGATGTTCATGGGCGTCTCTAGGCGCAAGAAGGTTCTGATTGCTCGTTTGCCCCCCTATTCTACCAAAAATAATATTTGTAAAAAGAGTGTGATTTAGACCACAGAAAGTAAAACTTCTCTTTTCTTTAGTTACATGGTTTATGGTTATGGTTCGGATATTTAGAAAGGATGGCGGATGTAAGGTTAACGAAACAGATATTCAATGTGAATGTGGAAGGATGTAGGTACCGGGGAAGACCCATACTGACATACCACGATCAATTTGGTCGGGTATTGTCTGAAGGTGGTGTTCGGAGTCGGCATGTTTGTATGGAGAGAGTTATGAAAGTGGAGGAGGCAAGACAAGTATGCAAGGATCATAACATTTGGCGCTTCGTTCTCTCTGCCTACCCCGTTAGGGAGCTGGCGGGATGATGTGTTGTTCTTGTTCTTTAGTTACACGAAACGTAGCTGGTAGTATACATAGTGATAGTAGTAGAATTTTTACAGCACAGGGGAACGGAACAGCCGTCACCCAGTGGAATCCACGTATGCCGATACCTTGCTTTTCTTTAACCTTCCCCCCAACCACCGTCTACCACTACTACGCACAAACCGCATATAATGCAACACCATTACGGCAACTTGTATATTTGTTTCTTTTATTGATTAAAGATGTAAACAGCAACGAACGACTTCTTTTTCCCTCTCTCTTCCCTTCCAATGGGCTACCGGAAAGTCACAAACCACATGAAACGCGACAGCTGGCTGCCACTGTGCGGCGATGTCATATGAGCGACGTGACCAGTCGTGCCGGCCCAAGTCATTCGCAATGCAGCATGGCACTACCTCTTAACGTCTTACAATACTTTACAAATAAAGCGCTTATAAAATTCTAGTGCTGCCAGAGAACAGTGGCAGATGCGTGCGGATATACAAGGTACCGCAGAGCAACCTCAGCGCCGGCGCCTACCAGCGGCAGTCCGTCTCCGCCGACCAGGTGCTCACGTCCTACTTCACAGACAGGTACGTTTGCTTACCCTTATGAAGTTAACCTTTGTATCGTCGACACCTAAAACTTGTAGGGTTATCTGACGCATGTTTAATACGTGACCTACGGCTGAGTATGCTACGCCTACGTAGCAGTCCTACGTGGCGTTTCTACGCCAATGTAGCAATGCTACACTGCGTCATGGCATTCCTACGTCGCCGTAGTTAAATACAGCATTAAAATTATTAGGTGTCCTGAGTTAGCATCGCGTACGTAGAGCTTCAAAATTTACATCGTTCACCTCAGCTGGCTTTATAGTGGACAAATTTCCCAAATGCATATCATGAAAGTTAAAAATGAAAGTTTCACTCGCACCTTCACATCAGAAGTTCACAGGCATAAGTCAGTCGATTATGCGTACTCTCATAGATATCCGCAATATCAAAGATAATCGCATTCTTTTGCCCCAATTTACAGATATCTTTTAGTAATTAATTTTTAGCCACTGTGTCGACTTTAAGATAAGGAAAGGCTTAACTGTATACTCCATCCAATCATGTATAATTGAACATTATACAACAAAAGGAGGGAAAATGTACAAAGGGGAGGCTGCGGTTTTGCGTACAATTTGTGTTCGTTCTCCAGGAATTTATTAGATAAATGAGATGTCCACAGTAAACCACTATGTTATGCCTGTGGACTTTAAGATTATGAAAGACTTAACATATCAAGCATGACTTTAAGTTTAATATAAACTTATATACTAATAATATAAACAGGTGAAGTTTTTAGCTTTGTTTGTAGGGAGTAATCTTAGGAAATATTGATGCATTCATGAAAATTATTTCACTAACAGAAAGCCGAGTGGAACTTTCTGTCAGTTCGTTCAGGATATTATAAATCATATCTAATCGCTTTTCCAGACCCAACAGTATTAAGCAAAGAATGGCGGAACTGAGATTGGACACGAAGTCGAGAGGCGGAGGTGAGGAGGATACCGTGGACTCCAGCTTTGAAGAAACGGTCCCGTAGATAGTATACAAATAACAATCAGACATGTTATATATATGTACTCATATTTGTAAAGATATTTACCGGAATTTGTTAATTTATTTTACGGTTTAGTAAGTATCAGAATATTCTAGAAACTTCGTTGTCATTTCTGGAGGTGTCGCAAATATTCGATTACTGTTTGAGATTATTTTTATCTCTCCCTGTCTTTTATATCTTTTTTTTTTATGTATGCAGTGTTTATGTAATCGGAAGTCTTTCTTTTTTAGTCACATCGATCGTATCGACTTTCTTAGTAATAATCTCTAATGACTTAAGCATTTTCTTTAGGAGGTCTACCACAGTATTGCATCTCACCCGTGTCGACTTGTTTTAAAACACAGAGTCAACGCACGGCGGAATTGGCGCAGAAATTATCTGAAGGTGTGCCAGTCAGTGGTCCAAATCCAATTTACAACAATCGAAGCGTAAGGAAATAACTTCAACTTGTTACCCGGTAACACTTTAGTCTGGTTCCAATATTCAACAGTCTACTGAAAATTTGTGCCATCTCACTTGAATCACACTACTCCATACTACTAAAATTTAGTCTTAGAACAAGTGTAACACTTGCTGAATATAATATGTAACTGAAATTTCTACACTTGTATGAATTTCAACATAGATATTTACAAACTCCTATTTGTGTATTATACCATAAGCAAATCAAACAAAGTCTTTTTGGATAGGAAAAATTATATTTTATTAATGATGTTCGTAAATTTCTTATTGCATACAAATTTTATTAATGTTATAACTTAAAATTTTATCGTTCACAAACAAATGTATCAAACCAAAGACCAGAGTTACTTATTTGCATTAACGAAAGATTCTCATTATTTATTAAATGTTTATATTATATTTTACTAAACAGTAATACAATATTGTAAAGGTCAGCTGTAAAATCTAATATAATAGGCGTTTAATGTGTAATACCTATTATTGTTATGCTCAAAAAAGTTTAAAGAACACTGTTAGTTTAGTTAAAATTTATGTATCTACATTAAGCACTACCTATGCCTAAATATAAAGCATGGTATATTCTGTATAAGTAAGAAGTGGCTAGATATATTTACTTCATCTAAGTGTCTATATAACCAACTATAGCGTGCTTTTTAAGAGAGGTTCCCAATATTATATTCGGCCATTGAAATAAGTATATGAGATCATGAAAATTATTAGAGAAAACGTTTACCTCATAAGTAGTGTAAAATCTTAGCAATAGCAAAAAAGTTTATCGTCGTTGTGTCGATATGAATTGTTGCTTTAAATGTTTTAAAATGTATTGTAAATAATGGTACAATCATCTATCTAATCTAAGTATCAAAATACAATTTTGAAGAAATCTTTATCTAGAAGTGTGTAATTTTTCTCAAACCTGTGCCCACATATGGTTCCATTGGCACAATGTTGATACTCATGGATTAAACGATGGACCTACTAATTATAATATAACATTTTGGGTCACAAAATGCGAGCCATACTTCGGTATCTAGGTTCAGCTTGTATGGCCTAGAATTAAAATGAGCGCAGGATAATGATTATTGTAATAAGTTTTCTAGTCAACTTAGGTATATACTCTCAGGATCATGTAAGACATAAAGTGATGTATCTTAGATTAGATGTTAACAATTATCCCTAAGGTCTATGAGACAGAAAATACCATTATTTTGTTAACAATCTAGCTTAATCTAGTACATAACATTTTGCGATGCAAGAGAATTGAAATTATTTAAGTGTTAATGTCCAAACTCCTGTAATTTATTTGATGTTACGAATAAGATGAAACGTGAAAAAGATGTTTGAGATAAATTTGTGTTTACCAATGATGGAACCAAATGTTTAGATTAGCATGTTGTTGGTCCTTTAGAGCGCTAAATAAGTTACAATGTATAAGATTTTATAACTAGTGTAGGTATATGGGAATATGGAGGATGACAGCTGAAGTGGATACATAGGGCAGGTTTCACGGGCTATCTCTGGTTAATATCTCTAAGCATCATCTAAATATTTGAATTAACTTTCTTCACACACATTTTTAACTATGAACAAAATTTGACATTTGACGATATTAGAATCTCGCAAAATAAACAATTTCTGCGTTATAAACAATTGAAAGAAACGAAATGATTATTTTACTGTCGCAATTTGAAAATTATTTTGAACCATTATATATTAGTTATAAAACACGAAAAAATTCTCAATAAATAGTTTTAGTACTCTTTTTTCTTGCATATTTTCAAATTCAATTCTATATCAATTTACAATTTCTTAAACGAAAATAATAAGCCTTCGCATGTTTACAACATGTTTGTTTGCATTTCAAATGTTCGAATAAAAAACACGCTTTTTTTTTATTCGAATCATACAACAAGAGACTAGACGCTCGAACCCCCAACTAAATAAGCAATACTTAGTTTTACAGCTTTTTCTATTCGGAACCCATGGAACCGAAATTTCTAACTTATCTGACACTTGTGTACTTAATAGTCATGACTATAATTGAGACCACTTTAAGGACCTTGTACGAGGTATAGAATAGCACATGTCCTATCGCTCGCCCTAGTGTTAAATTTAGATCTTAAATGGCTAAAAAGGAAAGAACGACAATAGCAGAGAATTGCGTGCGACACTCGCAATCGAGGTAACATTCAACCTAATGGTCGGTCCGCTTTCAAAACGGCCCTAAATTGTCATAGTGTGGGACTTGGCTGCGGAAAATGTTAGCCTATTCCGAGTCCCCCGATCCTATAAACTGTTCAAGATCGTGAAACATTTCTGTTCGATTATGGCGCGCGACTGTGCGTGACCTCGCTCGCAAGCGTCAAATCGTCATACCAAAGCGTGCGGTGGCCAACTGTGAAGCCAACATAACGATTACAGAAATAACTTACGAGAGTCTGATAGATGTTCGGAGAGATGCCGTTAGCTTTTGTTTGTAACTGTATCATTGGCCACCATGCATTATCGAAGGCTCCGGAGATGTCCAAAAGGACGAGCTGGATGTCATACAATAAGTCAGTCATTTATCACAATTGACTTTAGTAAATTTAACACGCACAATCAGGTATTATATATATGCTGCGAATATGCGAGGCTGCTTACCCGCAGATGGGAGAAGACGTATACGAATTTTCTTATTTTTAGTGTGGCCAACTTGTAATTCTAATGCCTGATTATGCGTACTCTTCCATATCTATTGTGTATAACATGTTCCCATCTAGAAAATTCTCTTATTCTTAAGATACGCTCTATTGAGTGGGTCATCTGTTTGCCTAGATCAATGCTTAGCGAATATTTTTGGTGACAAATGGAATTAAAACCCGCACTTTGCTACATACCCACAAAGTTAATGGTTTAAGTGTAGTACAGGTAGACTATAGTCGTAGCCATGAGTGATTCAGAATCAGTCGTGTTAAAAGTCAATACTCAAAATGTATAACGTAATTGGTACTTTACAAATAGGTTTTATGGTTCAATTAAAGTTACAACCATTACAATTTTTATAATCTTTAATGATACTATTGTGGCGTGAACACTTCTTTGTAATAGTGGAAAGTCGAACTGAACCGAATCCGCATTTCCAGCTTCTCACAAAATGGAATCTTAATTTCTTAACAATTACGTGAATCATCAATGTAGGGTATATAATTTACTCGGTATTTTTTAATGTTATCGTGTTTTGTCTTTTTGTTTCAATCCTGACATTGTTTTCGTTAATTCAAAACGTATATGATGCATGCTTAATTTCGCACCTGCGGGCTGTTCGCGAAGTTATTGAGGCACAAAGTATATTGGATAACTAAGTTAATTAATAAAAATATAGACAATTTGAATATAAAATTGGATCGCTACGTACCGATAATAGTTATTCATGTTTTGTATAACAGAAATATAAAGTTTATATTAGAATTGTTGGATGTTTGTAAATATTAATTTTAAACATAATTACGTACTCTATATGATTAGAATTATAGATACCTATAAGACATCCCTACATAAGAATAGAATATGTGTAAATAATAAATACTCTTAACATTTTTCAGAAGAAAAAGATTAAAAATAGGTGAACGCAAAGATTAATTACCTACTAACTTTAACACAGATTTTTATAAAGCAGGTTTTATAGGGACTAAATATCATAAATATTTTATTTGGTATATTAAGCCCAATAAACCAACTCTATAATAATGCAAAACATTTATGCGATATGTGTACAGTGTGGTTTTTGAAAATACTATCATCACTATAAGAATTGTGTTCCTTGTCATGCGGTAGTCCATAAGTTTCTAATTTATGGAAAACAAATAGATCAATATCGGCAAATATGCGATATCGTATCGGTCTGCCCCCGAAGTATGGTCGGTCTTCCCGAGTTTCAAATTTGAAAATCCTACGGCTACACGCACTCGTAGAATTAGAAATTGCACATTAATGTTTTAAGCCAAAGAAATAGAAAATATTTATGTCTTGCCGTAAAAGGAATATGTGTTATTGTCTTAACATTGTTAATATCCAGTTTGTACGGGAATACACAATTTATATATATAAGAAGAGATTGTTATGGATATATAATTACTTATTAAATGTTAAGCGAAGATATTTTAAATTAGAATGAAAAGAAGAAATTACTTAAGAAATATTGAGATAAACCTGTTGTTTTGTGTAAATTTTAAATAAATGTCTGTTCAATAATAGTCTTAGTTTTATTAAATTGTAAGTTCAGATAATTAAATACTTGACTATAACTTAAATGCAAATAGTAATAGATTTTTAGTCGGCTTGCTTACAATGTATTTATTCAATTCATTTCAGGACCCAAAACTGTCATTATTTGTGGTTATAGCCACTATGCTACATGGGACAGTCGACGCTTAAAAGGTCTAATGTTGGTGAGGCTAGGTGCCAATCTAAAAATCGTGGTTCCGCAATGTTTACTCTTATTAAAATTGATCTTCAAACTGATTAAAATAGATGAAAATGGCCACGGGCAGCCCACGCCAACCTTGGTTTGGGGTTTTAGGCCTTTGTGCTTGACACTTTCATAACGTCGATTTCACCACGGATAAGTTGAATTCCCGTTAAGAAAAATACGAGTTGATACTTTTTAGTGTTGCATTTCGTAAATAAATTGACAATGTATTCAATCGCTACAAATCACTTCAAAATGCAGATGATCTGCACTGACGTGTGATGTTAATGGGTGTTCATGACTATGAGTAACGGGGGACGAACGAGGCATCGGGTCTATTACTACAGTGTCTAACTAATAGTTCATCCTCGTTGGTCCCCTAATACAACATACAAGATGTTGTACGTAGTTCATTATTACGCACCCAAAGACCAGCTTTGATTTTATTGAAGAAGGGCTACAGGTCATGCAGCAGTGCGGTGCTACCAATATTTGACGGCGTTCTGCCCGCCGAAGTGGAGGTTCTTCGAGCGGGACGCGTGCAGGAGAACTGCGCGGGGCTCAAGGACATGGAGCACAAGAAAAAGAAAAGCGCTATCACGAACGATGTCATCTCCACTTGGCAGTCACGCTGGGCCGCGTCTGCCCACGGGAGGGAGCGTTATTGCCTCTTTCTAGAAGTTACAACGCGTCTGACATATCAACGGGTGGATATCTGGCATATCAAATATCATGTTGGACGGCAACCAACCGACGACAGTGGGCGCAGTCCATAACCAGGATTTGGTCGCAATGGACCAAAGTTTTATTGTTGATGTTAGGCCCCAGAAAGGGGAGAGTGAGAATATTGTGTAGGGAGTCAAAAATTGCACGTTGGGGAACAGAGCCGGTGAGCAAACCCCCGTGCATCTCCCATGATCCGCTCCGTACACCGAGAAGTAAGAGGGCGGTGGGTAAGTGGCCCCTTATACTATAAAAATCCTATGTCTATCTGCGATTATATCGAAGATTATAATTTAATTCGAATTGACGATTCGGACGACACATGGGTTACATAGGAGACAAATTAAAAATCATGTTTTACTAAAACTATATTAGCTCAAAAATAATACATTATATTAATAATTACACCAACTTAGGTTGTTGTTTCAGTGCAGTGATATCTAGAAACTTGGGTATTTCCACACCTAGTTTTTGTGATGGTGCACCTGTAAAGATGTTACGCATGAGTAATATATACAGGAAGCATGTATCAGGATCATAAATAGTAACAATGTGTCTGTCTACACCAGTGACATGAATCTAATGGACTGCTGATCCCGTAGACCGCCATTGCCACCATTTGAATGGACATCGGTGTTACTCTTATTCCCAAAAGAACTAACAAAGCCTAATGCACATGACCGTTAAAATTCTGGCAGTTCATAGTTTTGTAATTTGTCAATGCTCCAAAGTTTGAAGCAAGCGCGATAACGTTAAATTTAGTTCTTTGGGGAATATGTGGCGGCATTGATGTCTTCCGAGTCTTACCCCAAATTTTAGGTTGTCTTCCATAGGTATTAGCTGTCCATATATATATTATATGTACTTAGTCTGACCATAAATGCTGTTACAATTAAGAATGTTACATTTGAATTTGGAATCTATTATTTTCATACGATTGTTCATTGTGTTTTCTCATTTTGGCGCCAATTTGTACAATATTTTGCGATATTGAAATGGAGTGGGGTGATAAGAGAATCGCTGTGATTGCAGTACACAAAGTAGGTATGGAGCCAAATGCAATTTTTATAACCCTCCACACACTTGGTATTAGTCAAATGTGTGTACCGGGCTACTAATAGGTACATTGAGACTTCCACTGTTTGTGACAGAGAAAAAGGTGGTCACGTCGGTAAGGGAACGAATTCGAAAAAAACCTGTACAAAGATGAACCTAGAACCATGTCGAGTATTTTAAGAGATGACTTGGGACTTCCAGCCTATGAGAGATGCACTGATCATTTCTTAACTGATAAATTAAATATGAATAGGGTTGTAATATCGAAACAGCACAGAAAGAAATGGCAAATAAATTTTTTTTTGTTTGCAAATTCTATTTTATACCTAAGTATAAATATACTTCAGGTCAGTGGTCTACCCTGTTTGCGATACAGGGCTGAGCAAAGTTATACTTCAATCTAGATCACTTGATCGTTTTGCTTATGATTACCATATAACATTAATAACTGATTTCTTTTAGTACAGCAAACAGTAACTTGAGAAAAGCAATCTTCACATTCCTTGAAAGAGACCTGCGTGCACCAGTGGATTGATGAAGTCTGATCATGATTAAGGAAGTCATTGTTGTATTGTATATTCAATTTAATTTGATTAATGCTCAATTCCACTTTCGATTTCTTTTGCTAACTCTTGGTATTATGTATTATCCTACTCTTACATATTACAAATGGGAAAGATTATATGTATGTTTGTGTTATTCTTTAAACAAAAACTACTGTACAGATTTGGACGAAAGTTTACACAGATTCCCCTACATGTTAAGAAATGCCCTTGTACTATAATTTACCCAAATGCTACAAATTACTACCACATGACACAGTCATAAAGTGATGGTGTTTATGGTGTTGTGTTCGTGCAGTTTATGGGTAGCGACAGAAGAATAGTAGTTGTGACTCAATGGTGCAAAGTCGGAAAGGACAAAACATCTGCAGAAACTTCAAATGTCTAGGGCCATTGGTGGCTATCAATGTATCCGTTTTCTTTGCAATCCTATTCTATAAAAATAATAAAAATAAAATACCTTGTAATAATTGATGTTTTTCCATGTAATTCCTAGTAGCATAAGACATTTCAGTCTGTACATTATTTACAGGCTTTGGTGATGGTGACTTCATTAAAATAGGCCTCTTTAGATATTTAGCTGCCAGCTGATTCATTTTCAAACTTGTGTCAGTCACGGGACCATTTAGGTTCTGCTGTTGCATGCCCAGAGGGTCGTCACCAAATGTAACTCTGTGGGCAACATTAAAAATACACATTGATATACATAAAACCTTACTGGGTTATATGTTTAATATACCAATAAATTTTATCTTACTTGTCACATAAATTACTAAGACTAATGGCACCTTACAAGTTAATATCTATCAAATTGTTCAAGCTGTAGCGAGGAACATACAAATCTACATACATACATATACATACACTCGAAGAGGCCACCCCTCTTCTCATGCAGTCATTAGTATAGGCACCAAAAGTTGTATAGCCTAAGTCTGGCCAAAAAGAACAGATTTGTTTATTTCTTTTTTTTTATGTATGAAGAGCAAAGAAGCATTTGGCTCCTCTGACTACTGATGTCCTATGGATATCCACAAAACTGTATAACTATTGAGTCACCTTTCACTTGTTGTATGTTTTTGTATACAATAAAAAAAGGTACCTTCACGCCTGTTATCCCCGCAGAGGTAAGCAGAGGTATGCTAGTACATCCACAACTGGTAAGTATACTAGAACACCCACAATTAGCCAAGGTACTGAGGCCCAAGACGTCATAGGTGGCAAGCCTATGGCCACTTTGGGCACATTGCAAACCCAGACAATATAATGCATGCTCAGAATAATCTGAGAAACATTAATTAACAGTTGCCCGAGCTGGGGATCGAACCCAGGACCCCAAGCGGCTAACGGTCCTAAGGGGCGACACCCACACCGTTACACCACAGAAACGATTTACAATTATCATTTTCTAATAACAATCCAGAGTCGGGATTTTGGGATGTTATACCAATGTGCCTCAGAGAATATGCCGAGTCGTCAATCCTGACCAGTCGCATAGCCATCCCAAAGAACTAAGGGAATGAGAGATTAAAACATTAAGATCTGGGCAGCTGCCTAGTCTCTATATACATAGATGTCCCAAACATGAAATCAAACATTTGCATACATTATTATTATTAATAGTCTCTTGTGGTGCATGGCGGTCTAGAGACGGATGAGGAACATAAAATGCGACCAAAAAGCCAACTTTTTTTTTCATCGACAACACAATTATAGTTTTTGGCCAAGGGGCTATCCTTAGTTGAGACTCCACAGTATAGCTGCGATGTAGCAATGTTGCTGGGTAGTTACCATTGTCACACAGTTCATGACAATAATTTATGTCTTATTTATTTCATTCATATTTATGTTATTATATAATAATAGTTTGTACCTTTTAGCAACACTAACATTGGTCTTGTCAATTTGCATTTGCAAACACTTTTTCTGTGTTTTTCTGTAAAGTGCACTCGCCGATGATGGCATGTCTGACTCATGTAACATGCCATTGACTTGGGTCTATAACAATTGAAACATTTACAAGTATACATAATATTATACATTGAAAGGATATCAAAATAATACAAGGGCATTTAACTGGCCTAATAATAAAATGCATTTTTTTCTGTTTTGTAGTTTTATCCTTTTTGGCAAAACAATATATCCATTTAGCTCTATGAACCTACTTCTAATTAATTCTGTAACCCTCTATAAGATGATTTCTATTGATGACGCCAAATTGCTAAACTACCTTTCTCGTTTACAGTAAAATCCTTTTCTGTTTTGCTGGAAGGTGCATTTCTTTGTACTAAACCTGATATTTTCTTCAAGAATACATTACTAGTTCTTATCAAAAAGATTAGCGAAAAAAATTCTGTTACTTGTTTAACATTTGATAAGTATCATCATAAAGTCATTTGCATATGCAAAACAACTGAAGCTATCACTGCCCACCAAATATACATCCTTAAGTTTTTAGAGCAATACAACCCTATTCAATATATTGATCAACTTTTTGAAGTTTCCAAATTTTGATTGAAATTACATACACCTTTACAATGGTGAAAATGTTTTGACTTTTCTTATACATAAATTGATGCGAAATTTACTCTATTATCTGTATTCCAAATTTCACTATTTCCATTTAGAAATAATTAATGTGAAGCATTGGCATTATACTGGTCGACATTTAGTAACCTTTGAATCTGGCCTTAATTCTAAAGCATTTATGATAGTCTTACGTACCATAACTTTATTATAGTATGTCCACCCAACATTGGACTGGTTGTCGCTCCCAGAGTCAGAGCTGAAATTCCAGTATTATGAATTAGCATGGGTGTCATAAACTATGTATAAAATTGTTAATTTTCCCTGTATTTTAGTGGTCATGGGAGGACTGAGATGATAGCTGTCCTGATGTAAGAAATTATTATAAGTAACCAAAGAATTATAATTTTAGTTGTTCCAATTAACGCAAACAGTACTTATTATATCTTGCTGTCTTGAGGTGTTGTCTAGTTTTTGGTTTGGTTATGTGTATTACTGGGTCCCAAGCAGAGCGAAGAACCCAGACATCTTCTCTACTTCTCTATTGAAATTTGGGTGTTTTTTAATTTCAATAGCATCCTGGATCATTCTTGGACGGAATCAATATTCCCTAGTGAGGATTTGTGCTTTATCAAATCTAATGTAATGTAATCTAAAGTTATCAAAGTATTATTAAAATTGATATAATAAGAAAATTATCAACTTACTCACTGTAATCCCTAACATCTAAATATAGGCTTTGTTCAGGTGACATAAGTGGAGTAGTTGCATTGTCCACTTGCACATTGTATAAACTTAACTCATTGTATGTTTTATCATCATGATTAGCTTCCGTTTCCCCTGTCATATTCTTGTTTATATTTTCATTATTACTAGAACTCTTACTAGGACTTCTATCCTTTGTCATTGGTATACCGTCCAAAAAATTAATATCAACTGGTTGAGATTTAGATATCACTTCTTTAATACTAATGTGTGATCTATTACATTGCATTTGAGATTCATTCTGAGAAACTACCTCCTTGTTGATGATGGTAGACGTACGGACCACTTCAAAGCTTGTCATAACACCTATAGACATTTTATGATCTTCTACAGCCTGTAACGCAACATGTGCAGTGTGTGCCACAAATTGTGTGACAGGTTTAGGTTCTTCTTTCTCACTAATCAATTTATCAACTTTTTCTTGTAACAGTTGCAGTCGCTCATTTTGAAGTTTAATTATTTTAAATAAATCTGATACAGTTGGTTCTCTTTTGCTTTTTTCATCTGTTTTATGGATGACTAAATTGTTTTCTTTATTTATTTTTTCCAATTTTTCTATTTCCCATTTCTTTCTATCAACAGCATCACCAAGCACATCTTTAGGTGACAGTTTTGTTGGGGTATCCTTATAACAAATCTGGTTATTTTGTCTCCTAGATTGTACTATGCAGGAACAAGGTGAATATGATTGTATTTCTGTTGTGCAATGACATGAATTGAAATTTGGCATGCATTGTTGGTCTTTTAATATCAATGGTGAGTGTGAACAATTACATCTCAATCTTAAACAACCACCTAAATTACTTGCAACTACATGTTGCGTTTCATTGACAACTTCAGAACCATAATTACATTTCTTCATTAATACCAATTTCTTGGCCTGGGGATTATTTTCTTTGTCCAGACTTAGTTTATCAAATTTCTTTAGAAAAGCATCATTGGATTGCAAGTCAATAATGTCTTCCTTTCTCAGAAAGAAATCATCAGGCTTACTTAACACATTTGGCGGCGATTCAGGAACATTATTTTCCATCACTTTATTGTTTACTTCACTCAGTGGTTTTCTATAGTACTCCCTTTTTAATTCGTGACTTCTGCTATATTTACTATGGATAGCGTGATTTGAAGCATCAAGAATGCTTAGATCTAAATCATCGGTGGGAGCCATCCTGTTTTTAATATTGTCTATATTCTGAACTCTAATTTTACTTACATTTGGAAAAGGTGTCAAGTTTTCATATTCATACATTAATACTGGGTCACTATTATATGGAATAATGCGGAGGTTTTCAGATACAGGTAAAATTGGAGCTGAACGAACTTGCCGCTCAATAAACGGGCGAGGAAAATGACACTCATTTTCATTCATTTCAAACACTCTGTACGATTTTAAAGGTGATTGAAACCGTACCTTCTTCATATGCCACTCTAAGTCTGTAGTATTACGGTCATAAAAAAAGTTATCAATAAACATGTAAATTTAAGAAATACTCTATTTAAATTCGACTTTAAAAAAAACGTTACAAGTAATGACAATGTTGTCAATTTTGAAAATTCAAATACAAACATGAATCAAAACATTAGTATTTTTCAGAGACAGGTTTAAAACAATGACCTAAAACTATACGTCTTTGTTGGGAAGTTGAATCAACAATAATAAATAATTTTAAGAATCAATTATTGTTAAAAGTTAAACGCTTTAAGTAGATATTGTGATGATTTGCATTCTTCATAGTGCATATTTATTGATGCGCATACCTATATTTAAAAGTCATATGATTGTATTTATAAGCTACAAATTAGAACACTAAAGAAAATTGTTGCGTCTAACATTAGATATAAGTGCATGAATGACACAGATTCATTTAAACATTGTAAAGTACTGCCAATACATTGAATAATTATATATAGCCTCAAAAAAAACTTTAATAAAAATAAATGTATCACACAACAAGCAAACAAGTAACTAAGAAAAAATACAGTTGTCTATGTGAGTGGCGAAAAAACTCTTCATATATCATCCCCCCTCTTATTTAATAAATTAAACCCATATTTTGTAAAAAGTATCACAAAAAAAATTAAACAGAAACTAAGAACACAATTTTTAAATAATCTATATACAAGCAGTAAGTTTTAATTGCTTTTTTTTGGGAAGGTCCTATTACTGTTGGCAGCGCAGGTCATCTGCAAACCTCAAATAGCTTAGGCAGCAACCATTAGTATTTGTACCAAATTTATACCAATTAATTATGCTGATAATGAACTCTAGCACCGCGATGAGGATAGTTGGTGATAACGATTGTAGATATTTACCTTACTGTACCTGTTACGAGAAGTATGGCTGCACATCGTGTTTTTTATTCACTACCAAAAAGACTTTCGACACTACTCTACTCATTGACATAATAACAATAAATGCTTAATTAAAATACCCTGGGAAGTTAATTACCTAAATGGAATACATTTGAATAAATAAGCGTGGTATGAGATAATACTTAAATATACAAAATAGGTACATTTCAGCTTCAGAGCGGCTTCACATGGATATTTGACAAAATGTAACCAAAAAGTAATTGATAAAAAGAAATCAATAATTATAAATGTCAAGTTCTCCCTCGTAAACATTCTTAGATCACTAAGTGTTTAATGATCTATGACACGTTATAACGACAACAAATTCAATTTATTATAGGACGTCTGTCGGGACACCTTGTTGTCAATATTTTTTGATCGTAGAGAGGATATCGCTGCTTCAAAAAATATTGACTGTGTCCTTACACAGACCGCAGATTTTGTAATAAAATTTGTGGTCTATGAGCAATTGGACCCTGCCATTACATTACAATAGATTTGATAATGATCCTCACTGGAGAACACCGATACCTTACAACGATGATCCGGGAGGCTATTGAAATTAAAAGAAAACCCAATTTCAATAGAGAAGATAGCTGGGTTCTTCCCTCTGCTTGGGACCCAGTGATAACATAATCAATTCAAAAACTAAACAACCCCTCAAGACTGCAAGGTACGAGGTTGGATTGAAAAGTATTCGGCCAAGAAAATGAACACTTACTAAATTTTATTTTTATTTTTCTTCATAGTCACCATCAAGTTCGTTTCCCTTATGTCATCTTCCATTTAAAGAATTTAGTCCTTTGAAAAAAATGACTCTTCCTTAGAGTCAAAATATTCGTCTACTGTTGACCTCGTCTTTTGTCGAAAATCTTTGACCTCCCAAGTGCTCTTTTCGGTTTGGGAACAGAAAGAATTCTGATGGTGAAAGATTAGATGAAAAAGATGGATAATAGTTCAGTCACAATTGTGGATTTCAGCTATTGGTTGCACAGACGTATTCTTATATTTCCTCTCGTAAAAGACATAGTAAGACACAGTAGTAATCAGAGTTTATAATCTGACTCTCTCCCAAAATAATCAATCATAATCGCACCCTTCGTGTACCAGAATACTGAAGCCATAACATTAACTGCCAGCAATCAAAATCGCGTTAGTCTTTTTAGGATGTGGTGAACCAGGTCTTCTCCACTGGTTCAATTGTTGTTTTGTTTCTGGCGTACAGTAATGAACCCATGTTTCGTCCATTCTAACAAATCGATTATAAAATCATCTGCATCGGCTTCATATAACTCCAAACATGAAATAAGTAATCGCGTCCTTACTGATATTTTAAGTTTACGCAAATGTTACTCAAGGTCAAAAAACGGCGATAAAATTCGTGAAAGTAGTTTTATTATAACAGTTGCGTCCTTTTTTGTTCAACTTAAAGCAGTTGCCGAATCCGGCTCGCAGACACCTTGTGGAGACCCAATTCGTTGAGTATGATGTTATGTGTTCGTTCATAAGAGATGCAAATAATCTTGTCTCTCTAATTTTTAATCTGCGGTCTCTCGTAACTAAATCAAGTACTTTTTTAATATTTTCGTCAGTAGTGGATAGCCTATGTCCCATTGTTGTGTCAAAAAATTTATAAAATCACAACTAATTAACGCACACGTTTCGAACTTCACACAATTAACTAGTCTGAACTGAACTAAATATGTGGGTAGATTTGATTTTTAGAATTTAATGAATCTGTATTAAGGCGAGTTCTTTTTCAATCCGCCCTCGTACAATGTGCACTATTTACGTTAATCGGAACAACTAAATAAATATAATTATTCGGGTACTTTTAATAAATTGTGACATCAGGGCGTCTGTCATCTTAGTCCACCCGTGAACAAAAAGAATGTAATACTTAGCAACAGTCGGCTGTAATCAGCAGTTCAGCTGCAAACTTACTAAAATATAATATATCTGTGAACTTGTCTCACAACGTTAGCGTAGCCCTGTGGCCCTGTGAGTACCGTAAGGAGTTGTGTTGCAGGTACTGGGTAACAGCAATATATGTTACACTTGAATAAATCTAGCCTAGCCTGACGTTTCCGAAACTTTGCAGCGACCGTGGTCAGGGGTGCCGAACTAAAGTTTAAGATCGTCATAAGTTTACGCGAATGTTACTCATTACAATAAAACTACTTTTACGGATTCTATCCCGGTTTATTTAATTATTCATTCCACCCATGTCCATGATTGCTGTAAAGCTTCCGAAACGTGAGGCTAGTTAAATAATTAAACAAACCGCGATGGAATCCGTAAAAGAAGTTTTATTTTAATAGTTAAGTAATTATATAAACCGCGACGAAATCCGTAAAATAGTTCTATCGTAATGAGTAACATTCGCGTACACTTAAAACATCAATAGGTCTTACTTTGATACTTTTTGTAAGGTGCAAAATCTAAATTTTCATACTGATCTCTAACGTTACAGAACATGTTCATCAGAGATAAGGTGGGTTCTAATTGTAAAAGATTTTTTCAAACCGGTCCAATAGTTTCGTTCCCTATTCCATGCCAACAAACAAACAATCACATGTTTCCATATCTTTATGGAATTATATTAGCCTCATCATAGATATCGTTTTACTAGCTTTTTTTTAAGTCAGAGTATAATCTATCTAAGGTGGTTAATGTCAGATGAAATTAGGAAAATTGACAAAATTCGAATGACAGATCTATCATATTTTAGTTCCAACCACAAGGTATATGGAAATAATACGTATTGTTCATACTTAAATTTTCTTATATTTATAGTGTAGAACACTTCTAGTAGAAATAATAACAATGAATAGGAAATTGCTTCAAACTTTCAAATCATTAACTATACCTTCTAGACATAGAGGTTTTGTTCACCCTGGAGCTGTTCGATATCCTGGCGGAATTAAGTACTATCCAAGGTAATTCTCGTCCTTTATACAAAAAATAGCTTGGAATGTAATAAAGTTAGATTAATTAGACTGTTATTCTAATTTCATTTAATTGATTGTACATATTAAAATATGTTTTATTATCTTGGTTGTCTGGCAAAAGTTTAAATTTTTAATAGTTACTCGAATAAAATCGATTAAAATTAATAGTAGCTATGTATACTATTTTTATGAATATATTATTTAAATAAATCATCATTACATAAATCTTTTTTAGCTAGTGACATTTACTAGGTTAAATATAAACTTTGAAATTAATAAAGCATTTTCAAATGAAATACATTTTAAGATGATAGATTATGAAAATTTATGTTGAAGGTTCCCAAATGAAAAAGAGCCCGAATGTACTCCATCTAAATTATTTAGAGTGGAAAGAATTAAACCAGTAAAAGGTCAAGCATGGTGGTATACAAAAATATTGAAGGAACTAAAAATTGACGAAGATGTAAGTTCTTAATTACATTTAACTACAACTATAACAACTGACATATCTCATGGTATAATTATATAGTATATAGGGGACAAAGAAGCATTAGCAGCCATTTGCTAACTACTAATATTTAACATCATTGATTCAGATGCATTCCTCTTTACATCATTCTCTCCATTAGGCTACTCATAAATCACACAGGCCTACCTTACCCAGACAGATCAGCATGATTCAGTTGCAATACATCAATGGCAGTACCTTTTACTGAAATCCATCCCAAAGGATCCCTACATTTTGTACAGGAAGAAATGTACTTTTGTTATTCCAGATAGTAATCTATATCTGTGTCACATTTAACCAGACTGGCCCATTGGAGAAGAGGAGGTAATGAGGGAAATGCATCTGTATAACAACAATAATGTGGATATCTATGGACATTAGTAGTCATCAAAAAGTCTGATTGCTTATTAGCACCCTTATACTATGAAAAAAAAAGCACCAACTGAACCGCACCAATTCAGTAGTTTTTATGATACACTAACAAATAAACTATTAGATCTATGATTAGTAGTACTAACTACTTTTTGCTTTTTATTGGTACAAAGTAATTTTTTGTTTATCATATTACCATTTTAGGTCCGTGTAACAATTGTCAAAAACATCCCAGAAATGAATGCAAAGTTATGGAAAATTAAACACTTGGTCAAAGTGATCCCGATAACATTTCCTTATGGTGAACCGACAGAAGAGGACATTAAGCATACTATACTAAAGGAAAATGGCCAATGCATAGTTACAAAAACTCTAGCACCGAGCCCACAGAGAGTAGAAGCTCTAGAAGCATTTGACAAAAATCCCAAAAAAATGGATTCCACCACAATAAAAAAAGACTCGAGAAAGAAGTGGGATGTTCCATTTGGTGGTGGGTTTTAAATAAACTATTTAGTGCTGTAGTGTCATATGATAGGTAAATATAGTTAAGTAAAAATAAAATGGTTTTTATTCAATTAAATTTTAAGTAATTTCTGTTCCTTGAATTATATAAAACAAAGGTGTAGTAAGTAAAAGGACTGAAACATTTTTAATTTCTTTATTTTTTGCTACAAAACCAAGACAGACATAGTGTGGTAATGGAGAGCCACAACTTGGTTAACTACATATACCCTATAGAGTAGTTTTAAACTTTTTATCAATGTCTGTCTATCTGTCACAAAATACTCCTTTACTGCTTTTATCAAATTTCATATGCATATTCAGTAGGTCTGAGAATCGGCCTAATCTATATTTTTCATAATCCTAAGTGATTTCAGCAGCGTAACTATGGCCATTAGGCTAAGTATTATAGACCATAGATACACAGTTGAAACCATAGAGCTAGTATATATATCATTTTTCAATCATCATCATCATCAGCAGGATTAGATTTTCGTTTTAACAATAAATTATTTAAGTATGCTGGGGCTTTGAAATAGTGATCTAATAGTATCCCGTGTTTCTTACCTAGGCTGTACCTAGCATCTCCCCAAGTAACAACAAATGTTGGATTTAATTTAACAAATTCATCCACATGGAATTTGTGTTTGTTGATTTGATTAAACCAATTACCTCTGTATATGGCTACATAATTGTCACCATCTTTGTACAACCGTACAACATATTTAGATAATACAACTTTAGTTGCTGTATGAAACAAAAAAAATGCTCCAAGATAAATAGCTGCTTCAGTTATATTATTTACAATCACAACATTTTCGCCGACAACAACAGGGTCATTCATTGTCATTGGGTCGAAAACAAATGCTGCGTAATATGCACACGAGCAAGCCACAGTTACAGTAGTCGACGTTAGATAGGATGATACGTATTTAAGGATATTGTCCATTGGTGCTTTATATATCAAGTTCCAGCGTCGAGACAATCCATCTTGCTCTTTAAATCTATCTTCGATTTCCGTAAATCTCTGAGAGTGATGCGATACAGGCCTTACAATGTGATACTTCACCAAATTTTGATATTTGAGCGGCTTCAACAATCTTAAAAGGAACATTTCGTGTATATGTAATCCACTTTTATTAAAAGCGGTAAAATCTTGTTACCAAAAATATTTTTTGTGTAGTAATTCAGTTTGCTCATTGATTAATTATGCAAGTGGTCATTAATTTACGCTAATCAAGATAAAATGTATCGATGTTTTTATACAAATGTATTTTTTTATTAATTTAAAATTGAAGGTTATATTGAAACTATCTAGGACAGTTGACAGGTATTATGAAATGTCAGTTAATGACAATTGACAATCAGCTGTTTTTTATTTTTTAAACTCATTGCTAAATAGATGACGTAAAAATGTGTCCCTGTAGTTAACATTTTATCTCCTCATCCATCAGTTACAATTTCCAATTTACTATTACTAGGTAGGGCCTGTAAGGTCGTTAGAAATATTACATGTTTTTATTTTTGATTGTTTATAGCTAATAGTGTTACATTTTTAATAGTGGTTTTACAATTAAAATACTTTTGTAAGAGATAGTGCCATGCTGCATAGGAGGAGGTAGTTTCATGCATGGTGCATGACACTATATCCCCCTATGCAACGGAATTGGGCCGGCACGGCCGGGGAGGTACATCTCGCTCACTTGATACCGCCGTTAACTACTACGATGTCGCGTTTCATGCGGGTTTGTGAGTAGTAGGAAGCCCACTGGGGGCGGAGGTGAAAAGGAGGCACGAACGCATCGGCATAATTGTGCTGATGTTCATGAGCGTCAATAGCCGTTATTCACAAACCGCACGAAACGCGACATTGAAGATGTCGCCTTGCGGTTTTCAATATGTTATTCAAAAGTGGAATAAGTCGTGCTTCGAGCATTATTTACGCGATAAAGACATCAAGCAGATCGAGGACAAATTTTAAAAAATATTTCGAGGATTCAGCGCCATGCAGTCGTAGTAAGTGATTCACTGATTTCCTTTAACACGTTCGCGCGCGGTACGTCGGTGGGCGATAGAAGATAAAAAAACTACACGACGCGACACTACGTCGACAGTCGTTCAAGTTTGAAATCTAGTAATCCACCGTACGTCGACGGGCGGTATTGTTTCCTATTAAATATTAGCGGGAAATTTTTTTTGTCCCCGTACGAACCCTCAGAAATTTGCTAGTGTCTCATTGAATGGTAAAAACTTACTAGAAAGGGACAGCCATATCTCCACTACATTGACAATTGTAATACACACTGCACACAGACACAACGTCCGTCGGCGGTCGCGGTCAATAGACTTTGTTTCACTCGTTCGGTCAGAGCGCATTTGCGAGCGAATTGGAGTGGGTGCGTTTTCAAGGTAATATGCTTATAATAAAAATATTTACGTGTACTTGTGTATATTATATGTGTTAAGTGTGATTTATTACACTATTTTATTTACCAATCGAAGCTATATGTTTGTGTTTTTACCCTTTAGATGGAATCCAATGACCCATACCAAAGACAACAAAATCGTATGCAAAAATTGTTTGACGAAGCTTCATCGCCAGAATCTAGCCAAGATCCTTATGCAGATGATGGAGAATATGGTTCCGACCAATGCTACGTACCTTCTGATGAAGATAATTGCAGTAGTTCCGATTCAGAAACCGTGGTAAGAGTACATCAACCGAACAAGTCACGACGACGTGTCGGTGGAACGAAAATGTTCAGCCTTCTACTAGTAGAACTGAGATAGATAGAGATCTACTCGTACTTACTCATAATTCCCAGTCTAATAGTAACAACGAGCCAAACAACGACGACTTCGATAGTCAGGATTGATCCTCTACACTAGTTGACATTCCAGAATTTAATTTTGATTCATCAATAGAAGGCATATCAGTAAACAAAGAGAATGTAAACAATCCTCGGGATATGTTTGATATTGTTTTTCCTAAACATTTCGTCGATTATATTGTGCAGTGTACAAATGCCTATGGTAATAAGTTGTGTTCTACTAACAGACCCCACACCAGACATAGTCGAAGGGCTGTATTTCGAGAGACCAATAATGAAGAAATATTGAAATTTTTGGGTCTATGTTTGCTGAAAGGACATGTTAAATGCCCTAAACAACGTAACCTGTTTACCTACACAAATCATTTGTATTATCACCCAATTTTTACATATGTTATGTCTGCTAGAAGACATGAGCAATTATTGCGTTGTCTTTACGCTTCTGAAGTTGATGTTAGGGGATCAAGAAAAATAACTCCGTTTATTGACACAGCTACAGCACATTTTCAAAAGATTTACAATGCTGGTAAAAATCTTTCTTTAAACGAATCTTTACTTCTATTCCGAGGGCGATTGCAATTTCGTCAATATATTAAATCTAAAAAGGCTCGTTACGGTATCAAGTTCTATGAGCTCACAACGTCGGATGGATATGTCTTGAATATTTACATGTATTGTGGTAAAGACAATCTAGAAGAAATCATTTCAAAGACCGAAGACCTAGTTTTGAGGCTAATGCGACCTTACCTTTTGAAGGGACACCATTTATATGTGGACAACTTTTATAACTCTGTTAGCTTGTGCAAGAAATTACTCGGTTTGAGAACTCATACTGTTGGAACGTTGCGGTCAAATAGGTAAGGTAATCCTGACAGTATTGTAAAGAAAAAATTAAAGAAAGGTGAACACGTTTGGGTCCGAAAGAACAATGTTTACGTATCTAAATGGAGGGATAGTCGCCCTGTCCTGATGATTTCTACAAACACTCATCCTACAATGGTTGAAGTACAAAACAGATTTGGGAGAAAGAAGATGAAGCCTCTTGTGGTGGCGACTTATAATAATCACATGTCAGGAATTAATCGCTTAGACCAAATGGCCTCTTATTATTCAAGCCCTAGAAAAACAATTCGTTGGTATAAAAAAGTATTATTTCATCTTTTAGACATATCAGTGTGGAATGCATATTTTTTGTACAAAAAATACAAAAAAAATAATGACAAAAGTTATGAATTTATTATGTTTAGAGAGGAATTGATAAAAGACTTGATAAAACTCGATACTAATATAAATGTGAAGGACTTGGTCAACAAGAAAAGTATGCATTACAACAGGCTACACAATAATATACCAGCAATTGAGCGCAATGAGAGATCTTTAGATAGAATGAAGGGCCACTGGCCTGAACGAATTTAATCTAATCCTGGCAGCAAGAAAAAATATGCTTTTTTAAAATGTCGCGTTTGTTCCAAAGATGGAAAACGCGTAGAAACTAGTTACCGTTGCAAAGTATGTCCACAAAAACCTCCACTTTGTCCATCTTGCTTCGAGGCCTGGCATAACGAAATTAATTTATAATAACATAATTACCAGTAATTTCTAAGGTCATTTTGTTTACTAATTTTTTATTATGAAAGTTGATTTATTATGAGTAAAAGTTTCGTACCTACCTAATTATTAATTAACATTATTATTGATCTCACACTCCTAAGATTGTTTTGTTATAAGAAAGTTGATTTATTATAAGTAAATGTTTAGTCGCTAATTATAGTTCAACATATGATTGATCTCACCCTCCTAAGATTGTTTTGTTTTGTAAGTTGATTTATTATAAGTAAAAGTGCCTTACCTAGTTATAGTTTCAAATATTGATACCTTATTCTTAAGATTAATTAAACATTTTAGTACAAAAAATATGTTTTATTATTGAACGCCTCAAAACGTTAAGGGGCAGAACACCTACATGATAGAAAGAAATCTGCCAAAACGCCCTAGGACGTGCGACGCCTGAGGACGTCCTGTCATTTGGTATGGTATTGGTAAGCGGACCTACTATGGACTTAGTATGGAAAAAACTTGTGTCAAAATGCCAAAATTTGTCATGCATTACAGCGCGCGAACGTGTTAAGGACGTAGCAGTTTGTATGACAAACATAATATAGTTTGACTTGCTACTACAAACAACTTTAGATCTTTTAATTCTGATACAGTCTACAACTTACAAGTACAAAGTACAAATGGTTATCACTGAGGAGACTTTTAGTAAGGGTAATGCCATGCTGCATTACAATCGGATAAGGCCGGAACGACCGGGGAGGTACAACGTACATCTCACTCTCATGATACCACCGTAAAGTGACTGCGAAGCTATGCTGTCGCATTTCGTGCGATTTGTGAGTAGGTGGTGGCCCATTTAAGGTGAGAAAAAGGGAGGTACCCCATGTGAAAATACTACGATTTCTCGTTTGTTTTATATTACTCGTGTACGTACTCCATTTTACGATCTATAAACAATACAAACTAGAATTTCGCCTCTTACGGGATTTTCCCGTACATTATGAAATGCAATGTCTATTAGGAATGATAATTAATATTAACTTAACTTTAATAAATATTTCTTTTAAACGTCAAGCGATATATATGTATATCAGTTTTTAGTGCACATCTAACCACTAGTTGGCGAGGTAGTCTAGGAAATTGCCTCTTAAAAGTGCGAGTTTCACGCATAGAACGGATTTAGAGGGATGAAATTTAACGCAGGTCGAGGTAGGTTAAAATCTGAAATTTGCGTGTATTTATTTAGCAAAATAACCAAAACCTACGTATACAGTGTAGGCACTCCTTCCTCAAAGTTTAATGAATATTCTATTTTTACCTTTCGACGACGAATATAACACATTCCAACGATCAAACTGTCACGTATAATTATTCCGTTGTAGGGAAAAAAATTATCGAGCATTGAGTCCACGGAATTACTCCAGTTGGATTAAACGCGTTATCACATAATTAAGACGTGTTACAACTAGAATCCTATTGGTGTTAATTAATTGGTCATAATCAACAACATGACGTTACTGACGTATTTATTATGCGAAAATAAAATGCTTATAGTTTCAAAGAAAAAGTTTATTAAAACAATAGGTACAATAATTTTCATACTCTCCCAAACATAAAAAATATATTTATTTAGCTAATGGATAGTTAAGTTAAGAATCCTATATAATAAAATATAAAAGAGCGGATAACAGTCTTAGCAGTGCAAACAAAAAAATAACATATAATAATAACCTAATAAAAATTTACGTATTTTTTTTTTCAACAAATAATTAGGCTATGATATATATTACATTATGATTATACAATAATATCTAATTGTTGACCTAATTGATAATAAAATGTGTGTTAATACAAGTTTTGAGAGGTAGAGCTATCATGGAATCCAGTCATCACAACCAGATGTTTCTTTCCCATAATACTATAAGTACTTATAGTGTGACTGTATTTAGTTGCTACGCATGTCCGATCCGGCTGCAGTACAGCAAGCGGCACCTCTTAAAACGAAGAGTAATTGTCACACAAGTATTAAATAAGGTTGCCAATGACTAAATATACCCAATGTATATGACATGTTCTTGTATACACACATTGTATGATACAAGAAATCGCAGCTTTTCGATGACTACCGACGCCCACGGACATTCACGTGATTGTTACACAGATGCGTTGCCTTCCTGTCCGATGACAGGGAGATCCCTCAATGGGCCACTGGCTCCTCACAAACCGCACGCAACGCGACAGCGACGCTGTCACGTTACGCCGCTATCAAGTGAGCGAGAGGTTCTTCCCCGGTCGAGCAGGCCAAATTCCGTTGCATAGTAGGATGAAATTTCGTGCACCATGCACTACCTCCTCTGCAGCACGGCACTACCTCTTTCAAAAGGAACTATTCCTGTTCTAGATAAAATTATGCCATAGATATAGAAATATAGTCTAAAATAATTGTAATTATACTTTGTTTTATGTATCTAAAGTTTTATATTATAATCTGTAAATAAAAATAACTAATAGAGGGTTGATTTATACTTAAACATAATGGCGCGTGGACATATATACAGAACATAAAATTTCCACTTGTGATAATATAAAATATTACATTTCATTGCACATGATATCAATTTATACTTACAGTAAGTGTTATTTCATATTTTGCACTAAATTTGCTATGATTAAATAATATAAGTTAGTATATAATATATGGAAACAATATTTTTAAAACTGGGACAAATGATCCTATGATATGACAACCTCCCCAGATCAAAGCAAAGAGCAGTATAAAATTGGGGTTACTCTCAACTCATTAATAATTCAAACACTTTTTGTAACAGAATTTCAATACTCAAATAGAAATAATAATAATAATTAAATATATAAAACTAATACACTGAATAAGTAACAGAAAAAGAATGAAAGTACCAAAATTAAGAAACATGCACACATGTTAATATATGAATGTATAACACACCTATACGTATTAAAATTTCCTCAGAAATCACATTCTAAAGTTTATGTGTAAAAAGGAACCTGAAATTAAATCTACATACCACAATATATTTGTGGCAAACTAGACTATACATTAATTTTAACTAATTTTTAGACTTGCTTGTACCATTCATAGCATATTTATTAATATTTCTATGTTGTAATGTATCACCTTTTATCAAATCACTTTTTGAAAACAAGTATTGCGTAAAAATATCACCTTTTAAATCTACACTAGGCTCTATATTCACTTTTAAATCTACACTAGGCTCCATATTCACTTTTAAATCTACTCTTGGCTCTATATTCACTTTTTTGTCTGTTAAATTTGTGGATCTTTTTGTGGGTTGTGATGGACTAGGTTCGTTATACTTCATATCGGTCACATTGTCCGATCTGTGCGGATGTTCGGGCTTGTAGTCGCTCGTCTTCCTGATGCTCTCTGGTAGCGTGTCTGATTTTAATTTCACAAGTGTTGTGTTCACAACGGAACAATCAATCTGCATCAATGTAACATGATCATTCATTATGGAGTCTGAAACAAAAATATTTAATCACTATCTGCATCCTAGACATGTATCGTTTCTATATCCGACGATACCCGGGCCAGGGACTTGACGAGGGCATCAGTTTTTTACACAGTGCGAAAGCCATCTGACCTCTGCAAGTCAGAAAGGAAACCAGAGCCAGTCCTAGATCAAGTCGAATTAGAATAGAATAATCCGCTCACGCCGTTTTGTTTAATCAGAAAATGTACAGAAGTTATAAAAACTCATTGCGGGATTCGAACCTGAACCACCCAAGTGGAAGTACGAAGTGCCACCGCTACAGGACCACCTGTATGTTTTTTGGACAGACAGACTATTGAATCTACTCTTAATGATAAATCTGTTGGGAATACAGTCCCAGCCAACAGCCGGTCCGAGATCGATTAGAAAATGTTACATAAAACGAACCAATCTCCAGGTCATCGTTTGAGAATGGTGATAAAGTTACAAGATTAACAACAACAAATTTTAAATAAAATAGTTGTTTGTGAGTAAGTCGGTTTACAGCCCATATAATTTTAAGTGATAACGGTTCTATAATTGCTCTGTGAACGCATCGCCCGAAGGAGTGAAAGAAACAACTCACTCACTAACGTCGCGTTCAAACGCTCGCTCGCAGGCTCCGCTCATTCGGCACATTACTATGACGTCATATTTTTCCGTCCATGCCACTAGCGTTTTTCATTTACAAAAATAAAATGAAAAGTAATTTAAAATAAAATCCGTTCACCCCAAATACTCATATATACGTACCATTGCCTGATCGCGCCGGCAGTATGAGAGCCATTTTAGGGGGGCGCGTCGTGTTGTGTGATACGGCCGGCAGCAGCAAGTGCTCGCCTTTCCCGACTCCCACCACATAGAACGTGTCGTCCCTCCTATCGAGGGCTTGGAGGAACGCGTTCCACTCAGCAAACTCGTCCACATTCAAGTTCTTCATTGATTTTCCAATAGGCTTGTGGTATAGTCTGTCGTAGTAATGCTCCGTCAAGTCCATTTCCTTGGCAACAGTGCTGCGTTTAAATCGGCGCATTCTGGATTTCTCTCGAATACTCCTGGCGTTCTTGTTTGGAGTATCGAATATGTTTTTAATTTTTAGTTTTTTAAATGGCCTGTAAGGTTCGAGGAGTGCGTCTAGAAAAAAAATTAAGGTTTCATTAGTGCGTCGGTTTGATGAGACACGAAATTTTTTAACATTTACAATAGCTTGATGTAATAAGATTACATAGGTTGTGATTGCGGAGTGGGCAGTGGATGTTGAATATGAAATATACGGTAAGTGTTTATGGACGCCATAGATATTTGCAAAACCAGAGGATTTACGGATGTCTAGTCATTTCAAAAAGACCCTTACAAACAACACGAAACGCGACACTACATGGTTAAAGATCCTGCCTTGTTATTAATGTCTGCTGGATAATATATTAATTTAAAATTTGCTGCATAAATCAGTCTCTTTTTTCAGAACTAAAGCGTCGGAAGGGGGATAGGGGGAAGGGATAGTTGCGTTCTGATATGAGTGTTTGTAATTGACAATTTAACTATTGTCATCATGGCCAGAGGGACCGAGGAATACATCTCACATGATACACACGACGTAATGACACCTCAGGTGTCAGTTGTCGTGTTTCGTGCGGTTTCGTGCAGCGGAGGGCCTATTGGATGAAGGAGGAAAGGAAGGTATAGTAATTATGCGGATGTTCATTGTCGTCGGTAGTCGTTAAAAAGCTCCTATTGTTCGTTTGCCTCTTTATACTACAAAAAACTACCTCCTGACATCGGGGGCAACTGGACCCACAGGAGGCAGTGTTTCTTGAATAGCAGCCGAATTAGCTCGGCATAAAACGTTTTCTATAAAAAGAATAATTACCATCAAGCCTCTCCTCGTCCATATAGTACCGCCTGTCCCTCGGCGTCCCGGTCCAGTTCAACGTCTTCCCGTTACCGATCCACCTCTTCAGTTCGCGTGCGATCCTATTACTTTCCGTTTGGTTTATGTTCAACTCGCTCGTCTTATTTTCACAATTACTATTGTAACTTTGGTTCATATAATATTCACTACCGTAATCTGGGAAAAGAAGAAAACTTTTGTTAGATACAAGTAATGTGAAAAATGGTAGAATATCTGCATTCCTGAAGTGAAGACTCGAATTGACTCCAGACAGGGTAATATATATCTACATAGCACAAATGGCAGCATAGCCTGTGGCAGATTTTAAGATAGTTTTAATTTTTTCATTTCTGTCGTGACTCCCAACGATTACCTGTTTTCGTATCAGTTATAGTAACAAGAAACAGCTCAGGCGGCAAAAGGGCAACATAACGAATTACTATTAAAGTTAGTAGATTAGTAGGCAGTAGTACCACATAGATCAATGTAAAACACGTAGGTAGCCTATGTAGTTTATGCATACCCTGTTACATGATTATAACATACTCCCTCGTCTGCCTCGTATGTCTAGGAGTCTCGGGTCGGACCAAAGTGATACTGGGATTTTTCAACTTCTAGGAACAGTGCTGAGTCAGGAAGTTGGCGGCGTGTCCCCATGCCTCGGAGAGCACGTGAAGCCTTACGCCTGATTTCTCTCCGGTCGTGTCGGACTGCCGTCCCATCGGTACTGGTGAATGCAGGAGGTGCATTTGTGCCTGTGCACATACTTGTGTATCTTGCGTAGTTGGATAGTCTGTATAGAGATGGCCGCCTCGGCCGAAATTAGCCTAGGACGACATTATTATTATTGTAATGTGCCCACAGAGATAAATATAAAATGAATATCTGTCTGACCCGAGACTACATATAATATACATTAAATATCTTTACTGTACAATATAACTACATATGCTACTTACATACTTCTCCAAGGTTCCTACAGATAGTCAATGCAAAATAAACATCACCAGTAACTGATGCAGTGACTTTGTAGATTACATAACTCTATTCTATCATAGACATATTGGGCTATAGCATTCAGGTGCCTGTGTGTGGCCAGACTAGCACAACGAACACGACGCTGTGTGTGATACTTATCGTTGTAACACGAGTTAGTGATACATACCAGCTGTTACATTGTTGTCATTGTCTTCCGACCACAGTAGATGCCGTGAGCCGACGTGGGACGTCTCGCCCGGTCCAACCATCGGTTTTCTTGACCAACTGTAACATATAAATTGATGTTCGTAAGTACGGATAGTGAGTAAGCGATGGCCCATGAGTGGGAGTGGGGGAGTGAAGCACGAGAGCAACACATCCCCACCATGGTTTAAGCCTTGTGTGGAGGTGTGGCTCATTAGCCTGGCGTGAACACGGGCAAAGAAAATTGAACAGAGAGCTGCTCGTTTTACTCCTCTTACAATAGGAGGGGACCTACGAGACAACAACCTACGCACGGGGCGAACCTCACCTCATGAACTGTCTCAAAGTTGGCGGAGCTGAAAGCTGATGCGGGGCAACTCTTCTTTGGTGGTCAGTTTCTTAGGGGACTGACTTGCCGTCGAGGTGCCCTGATGATTTGAAGTTCCGGGGCACCTCACCATAGGCGGCACCGATGGTACGCGCAGTGGTTTTAGTGGGTATCCGGCACTATAGTGTGCCGCGTGCCGTACACTCCATTTGACCCCACCCAGGATAGCAAATTAATGCGTTTCCCCGCGTCACAATAAAAAAAGGAGCCAACACAACAATTATGTTGATGTCTATGGCCATTGGTACGTCGGTAATCATAAAATATAACATCTGTCTGTACTTGGTTTATATTGTTGTTTGTAAAACACATATAAAAAAGACAATTTGAAACTCACCCGATAACATTCCAATTTATAGACACCATAAACACCATGGCGAAGATGACTGCTATATTCTTTTTAGGTATTAATATCGATGAGTCGATTCGTGGTATCTGCAAGTTAGTTGTTAGGTAAGGAAACAAAACTGGTAATATCTGTAAGTCGGTTTGCGGACATTATAATGTTACGTGATAATTAATTCTGTGATTGATCTGAGAACGCATCGCCCGTTGGAGCGTAAGAGGCTGGTAAGGCCCTCTGGTTCGCTTCCTTGTAAAATAACCTACTATGACTTGGAACGTTACTATGACGTCATACTTTTTCGTGCCAGCAGCTAGTTCTATCTTTTTACTAGATGTTATTATGTCAATAGTGATGAACAGATGGAGACTGGCGTCCATGGATAACAATTCTTAACGAGTGCTAATAGAGTAAATAGTCCGACATGCGACTATTGTTTATTTCTTAAGAGCAGACACCGTTCTGAAGTGAAAGATGCGCAAGAGACGTAAGCAGTGTAAAGCGTTACGCTGGGTTATACCCGACCCGATAACCCCGATTTCTTCTATATTTTTCTTATTCTGGCACTTTTCATATTGTTTATTATGGAATAACGCTGAAAGTGACGTTTGACATGTTTTTGTTTCACGTGTTGGCTGTTCTATAAATTAGAAGTTTGAAGTAATTGCATTTTAAACGTGATAAAAGTGAGAGTAAATGTCTACTATATAGACGTGATACTTTTATTATTACTTTTGTTTATTAAAATAAATGACAGTTTAAAGATAGCTGGAGTAATTAAGGTAATTCACACATAAAGATAACAAAAGGACTACGATCAGAGATGCATTTTAACCCGCCTTTCCTTTCGGCGCCAAATTTAATTATAATCTGCACTAAGATCAGACAAAAGTTGAATTTAACCCTCGACGACTGACGACGAAAGTGACAAGTATCACTTTTATCATGTGTTTTTTTTTTATTACTTTTTTTTTCAATGTAATGAAATTGTAGTATTAGATCATTTTAACGCCTTTCGCCTTTGCATGTAAGTAGTAAGTACTTACTTTTAATCGGTAAAAACACTGAGAGAATTAACACGTTATATTACATTGTTAGATAGCTTCTATAAGACTGGTGAAGCGAGTAATTTACAAAGTTGCATAACAAAATATAACATGCTGTATTACTTTTCGGCCGCGTCCAGTCGTCTCCAGCTGGTCTCTTAACAGCTTATTTTCAAGGCGTAACTTGCCTATTTCCTGGTGCGCTTCTAGCAGCTGCTGTTCTAATGCCGTAACATACTCCTTCTTTTTCTGTCTAGACTGACAGGCAGATTCACTGCGAATGAAAATTACAATCATGAACACAGTATATACACGATTTTTTTTTTAAATATGCTAATAGATCATATAACACTAGGAAAAAAATGACTGATGAAAAATTATTTTTTTTTCTAAAATCGCTTGTTAATGTTGTATTGTTAACTATCAGAGTTTAAACAAACGATTTTTTGCGAGCGTAGCAATTTCGTCACAAGTGTTCAGTCAGGTCATCTTTTAAATATTCCACGCTAATTTAGAGCCTTGTCCCCTCCTAAGTCCAAGCGTCTCATCTGAGAGTTTAACACTCCTGTTCGTATACTTACTCCTACAATATCCTTCACCCACGTCCCGCATGGAATCAATCACGCCACTCATGGCCTCGTCAATTCCATTGTAGTTTTCGACATATATAGGGCATTAAACCGGTTTTTCAATTCCAGTTGGAATTTTTCGTAACCTCCCGTAGTTAGTAGGTCGGAGTGTCCACTGTACTAATCGGACACGGGACATCGGCTCGCGTCCAAAGCCTATACAAAGAGCCTCTTACCAAGCAGTGATTACTTCCAGTTTTACACCCCTACGGACTCTACTCACGGAGACATCCCTAAGTATAGGCTTTCGGTCCGTCGTAAAGTTTCTCGTTCCTTGTCACAGTATCGGGACTCTGCCTTGTCAACTTCCAACGGGGCTTCTTCTTAAAATAGGAATTAATTAAGAAGAGGCCCTCCTTCTCGAGGAAGTATACCAGCATTTGCCCCATGCGATTTCGACAACCGAGTCCATGTGGTCCCGGACTCGATTCGACACCATTTCGTACACCCACCCTGGCATTAAAGTCCCCCATAACAATATTGAAATGGGCGTTACAGGTGTTGTGTAAGGCCTTTGAGACATCCTCATAGGTTGCCTCCACGTCGTCATCGGACTGTTTCGAGGTTGGCGTATACTTGCAACATTTTAAGGCTATACCTCTTATTGAGTTTAGGTATGAGATACGCCACCCTACCCGACACACTAGAGATTTCGACGATGTTGCCTACGAGGGACTTATTCTCGAGGAATCCCACGCCGCCTTGTGATGGAGTGACGCCTTTCCTGAAGTGGAATAGGTGACCCGATGGCAGAATTATGGTGTCCTAGCCTTGTCTTAGAACTTCACATAGCCCCAGAACGTACCATCGGATTTTTCCCAGTTCCTCCTCCAGCTCAACCAAGTGGTTATCTAGTCTGAGCGCTCGTCCGTTATACGTAGCCAGGTCAAATCTGTGGTCACGAACCCTAGCCCGGAGATTTATACCACCCCTTGTTCCACCGTTGCCGTGGCCAGGACTAGTGCAATTACCGGGAACTAGGGCCCAATTCTACTGCTGTCGTCCATTTGAGGTTAATGCTCGTAATTGGCACGCTGAGCAGGCGGATCGGCAATCACAGATTAGATTTAGAACCGGCGCCACTGCTGCCTGTCGCCGATCCGATCGTTGGTATTGCCATTATTCGGCGCGAGCGCCGTCTGGTGCTCTCGTCTATTTCACTGTCACTGTAAAACAGACGGGACACCAAACGATAACGAAGCTAACCAGCTCGCTGAAGCCTCTTCGTCATTAAGAAACTAGTGCCCTTTGACGACTTTTACGTCACCCTGGGCTTGGATTGAGGGTGAGAGTATTCTTAGGCAGCCCCCACACAACACAAATTTCATCATATTGTTCTTAAATTGATATGCTATAAGATAATATTTGGCTGACATAGCCTAAATACGTACATAGAAGTGAACGTGATGAAATGATTTAAAGCAAAAGAAGATTTAGCTGTAGCATACCTAGGATAGGTACTACTACTCAAAGCTTTTTTTATATTTATTACGATCCATTTTGTGTGGGAGCTTACTTTTTATTCTTGCAAAAGTATAACTTTCCAGTACCTTTTAAGATTATCTAGGCTAAAATGCTGACGAACCAGGATGTCCCAACCATATGAGTTCCCTATTTACTATATAAAAACGAGCGAATGCAAACGTTCAAAACACATACGGTGAGACCATACGATACTGGGTGTTTTCAGCAATTATACGCGATAAAACTTCAAGTGGAATAAATACTTCACTGTAATCTGATAAACAAATTATTTTTCTTGCAGTTTTTACTTCTTTGTTTTTTTTTCTTGCTAGTAAGCACTATGCAAAAATGCAAAACTGGCAAAATTTTCTGATAAGCTAACAGAGGTCTTGGGCCTGGTATTACACTAGACACGATAAATGAATGCACTAGGGGCCGACCTAGATATTTGCACCCAACCTGTGCCAAAATGATTGCGACTCAAGCCACGGCACAGAGAGCGTCCTCACATATGATAGATATAATCTACTTATACCGACACCGTTTTGGCCGAACTGCCTTTTCCCGAATTTATAGTCAACTTTAAATACGGTGGTCCCCGCGCACTCTCGATGACTAAGTACTTTATGCCAAACATGTCTCAACGACGCAGTTATGTGCAGCTGCATAGTTTTGAGTTTCATGGTCGAAAACACGAAAAAACGTTTATGTTACACGAAAAATGTGTGGCGCGTCGTGCTGTTTGTGAGTATCCGGTGGCCCATTGGGAGGGGAACGAAGGAGGGCAACGCATCGTCATAGCAATTATGTGGTTGTCCATGGACGTCGGCAGTCATAAAGAGTCTCAGGTTTCTCGTTAGCCCCCCATTCTTTAAAAAAAAAAGTTACCTTAATCCTCAGAAACGACTATACTGATTTTTACCAAATTTAAATGCATATTCAATAGGCTTGATAATCGGGTACTATCTATTTTTCACACACCTAAGTGATTTCACCAGCGTAACCACGGTAGGGTACAGCAACGTGGGGAAGCCGCGAATCTCAGATAGTATTCTATAATGCTATATACCAATAACATTGAATGGAATTATTCATATGTATTATCAGTGATTAACACATAGGTAATCGCCATTAGTGACCTGGCGTGAAAATGTGTTGTTGTTGGTGTTGTAAGTATATATTAAATGCTCGCGGTCTCACCCTCGTACTCCGCCCCAAGAAACTCACCCTTACGAGTGGAGTTTCGTAAAATTTGTTCTATCTGCCAAATTTCAAGTTTGTATGTTATAGTTTCTAAGATTTTTCATTAATCAGTGAGTCGTGTTTCGCTATTATATATTATATATTACCGATTTTTAATCATTCTCTGTTGCTTCTTAATAGCCCTGATCTCTGCGTCGCTCAGCCTGGACAAATCGACGGTGGAAGTTACATCATCGCACGCGACAGCGTCCGCGCTACACTCCACGCTCTTCTTATGAACCTCGGGATTTACATTCAACACTATGTTGTGCTTCCGTATTGACTAAAAAGTAAAATATTCCTGTTAAAAACAGTATACTTCACACATAATTAAATACATTGTCTTATTTCTTAAGGAGGGAGAAAATAAGAACTATTGTTCTTATTAGACTAATTAAGAACTTATAGTGTTCTTATTAAATAAGAACTATAGTACATGGAAACAATCGTGCATTATAAGTCGTTTAGGTGATAGCTCAGTTGGGTAGGTATCTTGAATCATGGGCCAATATACCTAGACCATATGAAACAAAAATTGCTTTAAAATTTTCGTGAACCTATTAACATATCAATGCCCGTTGATATCTAGCCCGTTGAGATATATTAAATATTTTTTATAAATTAAAAAAAAATTACATATTTAAGATTTTTATTACAGAAATACATATAATACATATATAAAAATCCAACACCTAGGCGGAATTCGAACAATTCGATTCGAAAGATTAAATTCGAAATTTTAGGTGGTACTGAACAAACAGCACACAAGTAACACACGGCAATGCCGTTAGAGTTGTATTAGAGGTGTATGTATAGTCGCCCCATTCTATTATATTTTGTATCTTTCTGTGAATATCTCCATTTAACTATTATTATCTAATCTAAAAAATTAAGCATGTAATTGATATAGATTCCACAGAATTTGATTTGTAAAGTGGATCTTGAATGTTATGGGATATCATGATTTTTTGTGCCTAATAATGTTGTTACTGTAAAAGACCTTGTGGGAGGTGACAACTACAATGGCTTGAAGTATTGAAAGAATAAGCCATTGACAAACAATTTTACAAGGAAGTGTAGATTGCTGCTTAACATTTGAATCAAGTCATTGAGACTGGGAATGTCTTGCTCACATAGCTTTGTCATAAAGCAAGAGGTAGATTGCTGCTTAACATTTGAATCAAGTCATTGAGACTGGGAATGTCTTGCTCACATAGCTTTATCTTAAAGCATGAGGTAGATTGCTGCTTAACATTTGAATCAAGTCATTGAGACTGGGAATGTCTTGCTCACATAGCTTTGTCATAAAGCAAGAGGTAGATTGCTGCTTAACATTTGAATCAAGTCATTGAGACTGGGAATGTCTTGCTCACATAGCTTTGTCTTAAAGCCAGAGGTAGCATTGTAGCCGAATGTAATTAACACAACCAGCTACATGCACATGATGCTTCCTTGAAATATTTGTTCAATTAGTATTCTTAATTACTGGAATGTTAAGTAATTTTGAAATTCTTAATATTGAATTCCCAAATAATGGCTTGTTTACACAATATCTAATATGTAATAAGAAGATTGTTTACCTCGAAAATATATGCGTTTGGGTTATTACTTTGACTTTTTTTTTGAGACAAGGGTGATAGCGTAATTTTTCCATTCTTTGTACTGTCAGTGGGAATCACAATAGTGGGAGGTTTCACAGATTTCTTTAATATGCATGGAATCTTTCTTTTATCGAGAATAATTTGAACTGGTTTACTGTCCCTTTTTGAATTTTGTGAGTTTTCATTTATGACATTGAAAGAAGCATTTTGTGCACTATCTGTAAACAGAAAGGAATTATTATAAAGAATTAATTTATTACGTTGTTATGAGTATTACAATGATAAATAAAAAGAATACCATTATTAGTATTTATTATAGAAGTATATCCATTTTGGTAGTTGTAGTCATTTTCATTTTTAACAACCTGAAAATTATATTATTAACAATTAACTTTATGACTGCTACAACATAGATAAAATTCAAGTCCATTTATATTCCATTTAAAAGTCAAATGAAGTAGTTAACATAAAAGTAAATTAACCTGGATGTATCAAATATTACCTGAATAACACCATTTTCAATAGCCATAACTGGTCCATTCTTTTCATTTGGTACTGAACTTGTATGACTTGCATAATTTCCGACTGGTTCTAGAAGAAAATGTTTATCAAAACAAAATATTAAATTAAAAACATTACTGCGACTTATTAGATTTGATTGGTATTTGGAATATATTCAGAATGAATTTGTTGACCATAAAAATACTGACCAGGGCTAGCAGTGCCATTCAAAACACAGCTAAAGTTTTAAAAATTTTCTGGATAGTATTTTTTATTGTTATATTAGGGAACAGCAGTGATGATGTGCTATTGTTGGTGTTGGATGGATTGTCAGTAACAAGTTCTATAAACTTCATTTCTTTTCATTTAATTTCATACCTGTTTTATGGAGGAATAGTTCAACATCCTCAGGTTTCAACTCATTAGTAGGTTCATTATCAATAGAAGACCAATCAAATGGAGATTGGGAGGTTTGTCTATTTTCAGTTCTAATTGATCCACTAAAAAAAAATAAGTTTCCATTACATATTCATAATACTTATTCTAGTGAGTGATTAGATTTTTTTCGTAGTGAGATTGTGTTTATAGTTCTTTGCCATAATCTAAATAAATGTTACAAATGAATACAGCTCCTAGGCTTAGTTTGTTGGTAGGGGGTGAATTTATAAATACTTATCCAATCATGTTCAGGAGTGGCAGGCAAAATTTTATTACACCTTATTTGTTTAAAACCAAATAAAGAGATTGTGTGTCAGCTAGTAATATATTTTTAGACTCTGCAATTTTGTATGGATCAAAGAAAAGGTAGTTAAAATTTCAGTCCAGAAATAATTATAGATTTTTTCCTCATTAGCTACTTTTAATTTTTCATGTATACTTCACTGCTATGAAACAGTAAATAAATTTTTGTATTTTTTACCACTTACTTTTTGGAGTCATCATCACTGCTAGAATCTGAATTGCCACTTTCATTAGAAGATGATTTAGTGCTTAGGCCAGGTGATAAGGATGGTACAAGTAATGGAACCGCATCAGCTAATATTTCACTTGGAGAGGCATCAGTTGCGTCTAATAATGACCAGTGGTATTCTTTTGTCAACTGATCTAAAAGATAATCTTCATCTACAACAAAAATCAAACCCAAAAAATAATTATTTAATATTATGGTGATAATGACTATTTTTTTTAGTAAGGAAGTGTTAGCTTTAAAATTTTCGTTTCATTTTTAGAACTTTTTTACTAAGATCATTTAAAAGTTGTTGTTATACGTTTATTACTTAAAAATAAATGATTCGTAAACATACGAAAATTAATTACTATTAAGTAACACCTACTTCAGGTGCCAAACAATGTTTCTTTAAACAACTGAAAGTAATTTCAAGGTTTACACAGCGGACTGTTGCAAAGATTACTAAACCGGAAGGTTAACGACATTAATTATTACTTGTTAGGTATGAGTACAAGTTTCCACATAATGCACTTTTGTTTTCATAACTTGCCGGAGTGTTATTGCGCGAAAAATAATCAATTTACCGTATAATAAACAGTCTTTATTGTCAATCAATATATCTGCATCCATTGGAAACAGTCTGTCTGACTTAATTTAGCAAATAAAACATTAGATTTTTATTAATTGCTGCGCACGTATTAATAACAAACCGCGTGAGTTTATTTTCGCTAACACTTGACACTGCAGTTCGCCATAATATTTTTATATTTTATCTGTGTATCTTTGACATACCGACGGAGTATTTTGAAATGCAGGTGAATAAACGAGTGGTTAATGATTATCGATGAGGTTTATGTAAGTAGAAAATAGATAGTTCCCAAAATTTCTTCAACTATTAACACGTGTCACAAGACAATAATTTTATTTATATATCTTAGAACCAAACGCCCACCTTCTGATCAAGTTGATACAGTTTACAAATGAAAATATATGTAGTATAATCTTCATTGAAAGCTTAGTAAACGATAAAATGATTAAAATGAAATGTTCAAATTCACTGACCAAATGAATAATTTATCAACTTGTGGTTGAAACTATAGGACTCAAAAAGTGTAACATTAAAGAAGTAAGACAAGACCAATGAAAATTCAGTTTTTAAAACTCTTAAAAACTTCATCCTACGACCCAGAGCTACAGAGCTAAAGTAAGGATCGAAAATTTGTGAAATAATGGGGCCAGATTGTGTGTGTGTGTGTATGTGTTATCTTAATGTTATTATAACAAAAGCACAAAAATTCTGTATGTTGTTTTGATTCGAATAATGTCTGACTCATGTCATAATATGTTTATTCATCCTTTGCAAGTGACTATGATAGGTACTAAAAAAGTTACAGTACTCAGCCGGAATTTGACTTTGACATATTGTTTTCACTTCATCTGATTTGATTTTTTTCTGAATACTGTCTTGACTCTTAAATTCTCATTTTTCTTAAATAATTACCTTCGCCTTGGTATAGCCATTCACAATGGAATGCTTGCAGCTGCAGCAATGTGATGAATTAGTCATTGAAATAAAATGTTACCATTGAATCTCACAAGAGAATGCTTTAGGACTTTAAATGATTTAAGTGCTATTCCAAATGTATTAAAATCGCCGGCTGCAACAATGTCCATTCCCGACGAACAAGAGGACTTTATATTTAGGCCGCAACAGCATTTAGATGCCAAGTGGCAAAATCCTGATTTGCAAGAAATCTTACACGATCCTAAAGCACTCTGCACCACGTTTAACAGCCTATTGCTCGATAGAGAAATATATTTCGATGCTGGAAATGGGCTAGTGAACGGAGCAGGAATAACTGCTAAGCTTGGAGATAGTGGAAAATATTACTGTGGCCTCAGAGTGAGTCATTCATTCCTATAACAGACTAGTAAATTTCATCCTCTTAGCAATGCTTCGTAAATTGTTAATTTGCATATTTCTAGATATTGACCTGCACTTGCTGTGATGGACTATGCGGTCCCCACTCTGGCTGTGCTTGTGCACCTTGTTCAGCACTATCAGCTGAAGAGGAACTGCGTGTTGCCATCCAGTCTAAACTGGTTGCACCTTCTCCATCTCTTCAAGTAATGGATGACATTAAATGGAAATTAGATCCAGGTAAACATTTTTTATCTAGTGTGATTTACACTTTTTGCTGTATGAATTTGATTTCACAATTTTTAGTGATGTCTATGATATAGAATTACTAACAGTATCTACTGGTCTCTGTCCTGACTTCACAGGTGATGTGTAATTTCATTTATATACTTGTTAAATTTTCAAACAATAATCATGACATTCCTACCCTTTCTTCTATATTCTATAAATTGTAAAGTATGTGTCATACTCATATAATACTAGAATGATTTTATTTGTGTTTGTTAGTCTTTAATTACACAAAAATAGTTGGCTGTATATGGTTGAAAATACAGCTGCCAGCAAATTGACAAATGCACAGCTATCTAATCTAGAATAACATAAAAATACAATGTAATCAATGAATAGTTGCTTTGGAATAGATTTCAAGTGAGTGATCACATGGAGCTCACCTATCATTGAAGTCGGCATAGTTATTTTTTTTCAAATGCAGCTTTTTTTTTATTGTCATTTTTGTAAAATCATTAATATTGTTTTTAGTAAAATATTTTCTAATATTTAGACAAATTGTTTTGCGCTCATTTATTTTGTATTAATATAAGAATTATATAATTTTTATCTGAGAATGTTATAAGAATTTTTTTTAGGACCAGAATGTATACAAAGTTTGATTGATTCATTGGTCTGGGAACAAAGAGTCCGTGCTATAAGTACTGCTGTAACTTGCCCCTTCGTGTCACAAATTCGACGATTAATTGTCATATGCCATAGACACCTTGTAGCTGTGATTAGGTAAGATATTTATAATTTATAATTTATAATTGTAGGATGAATATAAGAAATATGTACTTGCTTGTAAGCATTAGAATGCCATGTGCTGTAAAGTTTTAGAACTATCATAGTATCGTTCTCAATCAGAAGTACATTGACCCTTTTGTCTTAATGGTCATGTACATTAAGTTAAGAATATATAATAATTCTAATACATGTACCTATGTATCAAATAGATTGTATTGAATTATCTAAGATGCCTTTAAGTTAAGTGGGCTAATAAATGAGTGTAATAAAATATTGTTAGCCAACAATGGGAGTTTATTTATTTTATTAATTAAAATAAATGTTGTGTATACTTAGAATTGTTAACACATTTTGTAGGTAAGATTGTGAGGAGCAAAATTCTAGTAGTGTGCTTTTTATTGAATGTATATCTCATTAAATTTACCGAGAGGCTAATTGTGTTATGTTTGTTTTCATGATGTTTTTTAGAGATCAAAGTCATCATAAAGAAGGTAAAAAAGTTAAATTAGAAAAAAGGCCTGCACATGGAGCCAGCAACAGAGCTCTTAGTAGTGTTGTTAGCACATTAAATAAACCAGTTGAATTAAATGCTGATGTCCAAGAAGATCCTGAGGAGCATAACGATGATAATGAAAGGTAAAATTAAATTTTATGCTTTGCCGTCACCTTAAAATAAGGGAATGGGCTTCACACTGCTTGTGTCATACATGTACACTATAACATCCTGTCCAATTGGATAATCTCTGACATTCACTGTGCTTATTCCTATTGTTTGAGTGACAATTTGTCTTGGAGTTTTTTTGATTAACTGAAGTTTATTGCTGTAGCTATATAGTTTAAGTGAAGAGCATAGTATAAACATATATTTAGCATTCAATATACTATTAGGTGAGATGTGATTATTACATAATATTAATTTTATGTGTACCTGTATTCTACTTTGACCATGTACCAAAAATTACATTACAGTACTGAACCCTAAGTGCTTTTAATATATCAGTATAGAGGGACATACGAGAAATGAGAACCTTTTTACGACTACCAACGCGTTACGTTACGATGCGTTGCATCGTTTCTTTGCCCCTCCAATGTGCCACCGGCTACTCCACATGATATTGTTTTTATTATAGTGCCATAGGCTTAGCCCGAGTAGGTGCAAGGGCCGCCCTTCGGCTCGCACTGTCGTTAGTACGTCGCGCGTGGCGGTGTGGCGAGGATGCGGATGTGTGTTCAGCACTACTGCGCGACGCCCTTGATGCTGTTCGCGCTTTGCCCGACGCAGCACTGTACGCTGGCAGCGGACATGCGAATATCCCAGCGCACCAAGCGCCTCGTTCACAGAAAATATGGGCGGAAGTGGTGGACAGTGCTGCACAGTTCCTGCATCAAGTTGTAGCCGGGTACGTGTGTTTGAGCCTTACAACAGAACATTCTCTGTGGCTTCCAGGTGAAGGAAATAAAAGAAAAATTGTGGTTTATTGAAATTATATAAGAATCTCGACACAATTCGTCAGTCACTTCACGGTAACCCTAGTCTTTATATGGAATGCTTTAAAGTGATTTTTTAAAACAAAAAAAAAACAGGCCACAATATAATTAGTGAAAGCAATTTCATCCTCCAAAACGTGATATTATATTTATTAAGAAATAGACTGTGCGTGTCAGCACTCAGTTCTGCCTGAAGTTAACTGGAGCTGATTGATTCTCAAGTGAAAGGTCCGTAAAGGGGGGTAAAATGGGTACAACGTCTCTGTATAACATAATTTTATTGCTTAAATTTTATCAATATGAAGACATATTGTTTCCAACAAAAAACCGTATATATTTGTAAAGAGCAAACGAGCAATACACTCATTCGGCTAATGCAGACATTTTGTTTGTAGCGAAGTGGGATGTAATGTCCCACAGGGAGACTGGCGGACGTCGCTGTGCGTGTGGGTGGAGCTGTGCGCGAGGCGCGCCGAGCTGCCCGCGCTGCTGAAGGCTGCCGATGTTCTCGTTAATTTGCCGCCAAAACAGAAACGTCAACTGGATAAAAGGTACTTTATTTATGTAATCGAATATCACTGAGCCATAGTCTGTAAATGAATTCTACTTGTATTTTATGACGTCCATATGAACATCTTATACTTTAAGGAGAAGTTCGTGTCTAGTCAAGTAAAGGTTCTTCAAAAACCACAAACTGAGCAACTTTGTAAGTTGTTAGTTTCTTTATACTTTTTTCAAAACCGAGTGTCAACACATGCTGCATCCAAAGGAAGCCTGGGGAAAAGCGCTTTGCTCACACGTTCGTAAGGGTCTTTTTGACGGTCTTTTGAAACGCATCGCTTTTAGGCCGCCATAAAACGTCTTCCTCGAAGGTTTCATTTTATTTTCGGACATAAATAAAGATCGCAATGTGCGGTCGGGGTTATATGAAGTATAACCCCACGTCTGACTTCTACAAAAATAACTTAAATATATGTACCTATTCTCTACATACCTGCTACCTACTTCGCTACCTATTCTTATACTTATGAAACACACACAGGCCGCGCTCGGACGAGACATTTTTAACACGTTAAAAAAGCTCTCGTGTCAAAACGGCGTTATGAGTTCCCAAACAAAATGAATGTTGAATAAATTTAAGTAAATAAATTTGTTTGCGTATTACAGAATTGTTTTGGAAGAATGTACCGCGCCTTTGGGTCCATTTCTCAGGCGGATGGCTAAAGTGTCCGCGCCTAGTCCAATAATTAATTCCGAGCCGAACACTGAAACGAACGCCACGGAAGTTTATCTTAAGTAAGTTTCATTTATGCTCTTCCATTTTTGATGTGTTAAGTTTTCGCGAATGTTAATTCTTTACAATCTTCATTTCAATAAAACTACTTTTACGGATTTTATCGCGGTTTATTTGACTATTTATCTAGCCCGACGTTTCAGAAGCTTTATAGTAACCATGGTCACGGGTAGACTTCTATTGTTCTTATTTCTATAGCATAGGAGGACAAACTCGTGTTCCCAGCCATTTGGGGAGTACCAACGCCTGTTAACATACGCATATGCAGTAGCGTTGTCCCCCTTCACACCATCACCCAATGAACCACCGGTTACTCACAAACCGTACGAAATGCTACCGCTTAACTATCACATTACGGCGATAGCATATAAGCAATGGCGGCGCCGCGGTCGCGCCAGCTCATACACACACATACACACCATGCATACACTCATGCATACACACCCGCGCTCACACAACCGCACACACGCAGGCACACATACACGCACACACACACACACGCACACACACACACACGCACACACACACACACGCACATACAACACACACACACACACAAGACACAACACACAACACACACACACACACACACACACACACACACACTCACTCACTCACTCACTCACTCACTCACTCACTCACACACACACACACATACACATACACAAGCTGGGATTTGGATAAGATGACCTATGTCTAGCAGTGGACGTCGTCGCGCGCGGATGATGATGATGAAATTGGGATTTATGGATATCCGTGAGGTCGAGTGGAAAGAGCTGGCGAACACGGCTGATCTGACGCCTCAGTATCCTCCTAAAAGAGGAAATATATATATATATATATATATTTTAATTTTTTATTTAGATTCGCAAAACTGATAACAGACTTCAAAATTAAGTACATCACTTAATTCGTTGAAACATAGTATACATAGTCTGACATTGCTTGATGCAAACGCGGCTTGCAATAAACATAAGAGGTATTGTGACGGAAGCCGTCAGGCGCTAGTTACTATTAATAGTAGTAATAATACAAAACCCTACGAACGCCGAGCACAATTGAAAGCTACAATTTTCTAGCATTTGCACGGTGTTGCAAAAAATTATATTTAGTTTCTTTAGGTTTTCTACTAATCTAACTCTGAATTAGGACTGAGAACCACAAAATATATCTAAATCATGGTGAATATTATTAGCAGCATTTAATGTGCGATATAGGGGAGAATATTTTCCTAAGTTCTGAAGTGCGGTAGATCGAGTCTTTCTAATATTAACTCCCTGGTCGGGGAATAGAAAAAGATAAAAGTCGCAGAAGATTAGGAGATTCAGTATGCCCGTAAATTAATTTGACTCCGCCAACACTGGCAATTTCACTTTACCATTAAGGCAGCATAATCCTGGCGTTTCTCCGGAAAACTTCAATGCACCACAATACTCGCAAACAACGTCCATTTGCCCAATGCAAACGCTAGGATGCAAGCTGTAATCATTGCTGCAATCGTATCGAAACGCTGCTCGATTCAAATCACCTAAATAAAATATTCTGTTGTTCGCTCGACGATTCTGCATTGCCAACCGAGCTGTTTCACGGGCTGCTTCACTTTGCTCTCGTGATTGAGCAGCACGAAGACGAGTCATACTATCGCGGCGCTGTTCACGTGCTATTTCTTGTTCTTCTTCAGTCCTTTCATTTGCAGTATTTTGTATTCTTCTTGCATTACGGCTTTGTCGGGAAAGATTCGATCGTCTTGGTCGCGGCATTATTAATTAAACTTCACTTCACTTTTAATTAAACTTCACTTCACTTCAATCCACTTTTTAATTATTTATTTAATAGAAATAGTTTTAATATTGATTTCTTACAAATATCAAATTGTCATCCTTACGTCATTACATAGCTGTCATTTTACGTCAATTACATAGCTGTCATTTGCGTTTTGTTATTCCAAGTCTGATTCTTTTTTGTTATACCACGTTTTATAGTGACTGACGTTTCATGTCAAGTCACACGGGAACGCTGTCGAACGGGATAAAAAGTATCCTATGTCCGTCTCCTGGCTCTAAGCCACCTCCCTACCAATTTTCAGCCAAATCTGTTCTGCCGTTCTTGAGTTATAAGTGGTGTAATTAACACGACTTTCTTCTATATGTATAGATAGGATATGCGCATTTACGTCCAGACTGTAAAGATGACATGTGCGGCATTTACTATCATTATGTACTTTCAATTCTATGTGTATCCGATAATTGGGCTACAATACTCTAGTATTCCGCTGACAAATGAATTATATAAAAAAGTTGACTTAGAGCTCTTAAAAGTTTTAGTTGGACGAGTTATAAAACCCATAAATTTAGACGTAATAGCGATGGCATGATTTATATGGTCACCGAAAGATAATGTTTTGTCAATAAGAATTTCAAGATCCTTGATAGTAGAAACTTTAAAGCATTGCTTTACAAATTTTATATGTAGCTTTGTGTGTTTTTTCTTCTGTGTGAATGCAACATGATAACATTTATCAGTATTTAACGTCATTACGTTGGATACACTACAATTGCTAATGTTATTTATTTCATTTTGTAACATTGTAATATCATTTTTACAGTTTTGTATTTACTGTGTGCAATAACATCACAATATTAAAGAAATTTGGGCCTAAATGATAACCCCGTGGTGCTCCAGACGGAACCTCAAATTCATAGGATACGTGTCCATTCACAATGACTAGCTGGAAACGATTTTTTAAGTAATACACCAACGTAGCAGTGAAGTATGCATTCCCATAGCGGCAAGTTTATATAACAGTAAGCGTGATTGACCAAATCAAACGCCTTTCTAAAGTAGGAAGAGGTAGTGCCATGTTGCATAGTGCATGACACTACATCCTCCTATGCAACGCAATTGGACCGGCACGAACGGAGAGGTAACTCGCACTCACATAATACCGATATCTTCAGTGTCACGTTTCGCGCGGTTTGTGAGGAGCCGGTGGCCCATTGGGGGGAGGGGTGAAATAGGGCAACGCATCGGCATAGTAATTATGTGGATGTTCATGGGCATCGGTAGTGATAAAAAGCTCCGATTGCTCGTTTGCTCCAGTTTGACCGCGTCCAGGTCATTTTGAAAGAAACATACCGGTATGAAGTGACTCTGATATATTAACTAAAGACGCTTATACAAACTGGAGGCACACTTTTTATGGAAAATAGGCCTGGACTCATATTTATATTTAGGGACCTTAGGGCTTTGTGAACTTCAGTTTCGTTAGTAATACAGTTACTTGTCGTGAAGGAGCTTTCGCTTGTCTCATGTGAGGTATTGTTAGATTCTGGTTGTACTCCGAGTAAATTGACCTAAAATATTTAGTAAATGAATTCGAAATCTCCTTTCCACATTTCGCTATTTCATTTGCCAAGCACATTTCGTTGGGAATAGATACATTGGATTCATAAAAAAAAATCCGCGGAATTGGCTCTAAAATTATTATAACAGCTAGGAAATAATATTTGGGATGATAATATAACTCTCATGATACAAATCATAAAATTGTCTACATTATCACCATACATTTTATATCTACGATGATATTTATGTTTATCCCTTAAAACTTTCATTAAAGATGAACTAAACCACACTGGATATTTTCGCTACATTCTGAGCGTAACGGGGTGTATTTTTGGACAAAAAAAGTGATAGTCTCATAAAAAAAAAACTAAGCATTAAATGCATGTTCATAGACTCATCGAAAAGAAGGTCTCAGTTAAACCATTGGGTTCCTTATTCAAACCATCATAGTCCGTTTTGTAACAGTTATATGTGGATTGTTTATTGATTTGCAGAAAACTTTTAGTCGAATTCTTTGAGTATATATCTATGTAATGTCTAAGTGAAATACAGGTGTATTCGGTGGGTTAAAGATACTACATGCTACAAGCAAAGCTTTTACACAGCTATACTCAAATCAGGCGAGCTATAAAATCCACGCGATAAATATACAGAATATAAGGCCAGCAGAGGTGAGCATATATAATCTACTTCTTCAATATATATGTGTAATGTTATGGTAGCGTAATGCGTCACGCGTCAGATATACCAATACATTTTAGGCATCGGTAAAAAGTTGCGACAGTGGATTAAAATTGACGGATAGGCCAATGGTGTTTAACGGCGCATCCTTTTGTCCTCCTCAGGGAACTGACGATACCGGGTGGAGATGGGCTTATGAGTGTGAGGAAAGCGGGTATCGCCTTGCTCTGTCACTTGGACAGGCTGGGAGCCCCATTGTTGCCACCTTTGAAAGGATTTGTCACTGTAAGTGCCTTTTTATCTATATCATATCTGTGCCTTGGGGGTTTACTTGCATAAAATGTATACTATGGGAAGCAATCAATATTTTTTGTGGTAAAAAATACTTGATTTTATCCAGTGTGTAATGCTTATTGTGCAAAATCTCTGCCAAACGTGTACAACAGTTTTTGTGTTAACGAAAACATTTATTTATTGCTTAATTAATTAATAAAAAAGATTTTTTTAAACATAAGGTGCATTCGAATAAGCATTCGATTTTCATAAGCATACAGGTGCTCACAAATCCTGGCAGCATAGACTTTAGGCAGCTATTATATTACATAAAGGTACCATGACACCGTGTGATTTTATGTCAGTATTATGTGAAAGGGAGGAAATACCAGGTGATACATTACTGCAATGTTTACTTAAAACATTTGTTTGTCCAGTGCACAGAGTCCGCGCAGGAGGTAGTATGTATCGACTCCGGGCCGCTACAGCTGGGCAGTCTGAGGGTACAGCAGATCGCGTGCGCCGAGAAACTCGCCTTGTTGTTGACACAAGATGGCGCCGTCTACACTCTACCCTACGATACGATGACGCCTCATCTCGTACCCGGTGGGTTGTTGATCGCTTCACTCTAATCCGTTTACATTAGACATTAGCCAACATTAGGTGAGCGTGTAATAAAATGGTCTCTACCATACCCTTTTCGCCATATATACACGTGTGCGTTTAACATTTTACGTTTCGTATCTTGTACACTATTTCCGAACAATAAAAATAAAGTGACACAGTTAAAAACCACTAAATACAAACATACATGTGTTTTTAGAATTTATGTTTATATTTAATGGTAATGTAAATTTTTATTAATATTCTTGAAAAGTGTAAATAAATTAAGTAAATGTTTATCACAATGTATATGTCCTAATGTCTGTGTAATGTGGCGTCCTTTACTTCGTATATTAGGTAGGAGCAGTCTTAGTAACCTGATATATTGATACCTGCTGTGGTGTAACTATTATGTATGTATTTTCGCAGGCCTGGAAAACGCCCGTGTGAGCGCGGTGTCTTGCCATGCGGCAGGGCGGCACTACCTGGCGTGCGGCGCGTGCGGCGGCGCGTGGTCGTGGGGTGCGGGCGAGGACGGGCGGCTGGGGCACGGTGATACGGCGCCACGCGACGCGCCTCAACCGCTTCACCACCTCGCGCACCACGATGTCGTGCGCGTGGCGGCGGGTGTAGCATGCAGGTAGGGTTGTCAACTCGTCCAAATTAATGACCGGAAAGTGTATAGCAACGTGTGTGCCTACTATAAGAGTAAATTAATTTCAGTGCGGCCATCACAAGCCGCGGTGCCCTGTACACGTGGGGGCGCGGAGCGCACGGCAAGCTCGGCCACGGAACCATCGAAAACTGTCTGACACCACAACCTGTTTCATTCAACGCACATAATATAGAGAGGATCATAGACGTCGCCCTTGGTGAGTGTATGAAAACTGTTAATATTGACTTTATTTAGGAACGTGAAAATTTAAATGTATATAGATAACTGAAACAGATCTTAAATGGTTTATGCTTTGATGTCCAGAAGTTATAATATGGAACGCCATTTGAATTCAACTTACATCGAGGGAGGCGTAAGTTGAATTTCATTACCCGATCAGCCATTATAGTATATAAGTAAATTTGTAATATTTATTATCTCTATTACTGTATTAATTCGTTTATATCGTACAGGTTGGGGCTCGGGCCAGACGCTTTGCTGTACTTGGGAGGGCGGGGTGCAAACGTTCGGTGACGGCGAGGCGGGACCGCCGCGAGCGTGCGCTTCGCTCGCCGCTACGCGCATCACGCGCGTATTCACTGGCGAACACTTCCATGCCGCGCTTACCGACGGGTAATACTTTATCGCATAAGAGAGCAGATCATAACTCCATATTACACAACCGCCCAAAGCGCACGCAGTTTTTTTACCGAATGTCCTTTTAGGGACCCGTACCCAGGTACCCAAGTAAAAAACGGAATCCTATTATTAAGAATCCGCTGTCCGTCTGTCGTCACGCTGTATCTAACGAACCGTGATACCTATACTGTTGATATTTTCGCAGATTCGCAGAGAAAAAAAAATGAATAAATTCATTTTTTTCTCTCATACAACAAACGTGGCCGATTTTTGCGGTAGTGCGACGTGTCTCTCGTTTTTCTACCTACTTTATTCGCACACTAACGTTTATTCGATGATTACTTATTATTATTCATTTGCAAACTGACCAGTATCAGAAACTTAATTGACTAGCATTGATTGTGTCTTTAAAATTTGCCTTAATAGATTGTGTTGAATTTTTTAAATACTTCTTCAACCTTTGATTCAGGAGCATTGATTATTAAATTTAGTTAATAAATCCTCAATTAATTTTAAAAATATTATATTTACAGAGGTCAAGTGTATACTTGGGGGAAAGGTGACGGATATAGACTAGGACATGGGACATCTGAAAGCATGAAAACTCCAAAACTCATTGAAGCTTTGCAAGGTAATTATATATTATATTGATACAAATTATGTTAAGCTAAGTTGCTGCAAAATTATCTAGAAGGATTTTTTCTGACGACAGATGCTTTTGGAATCGCCTTAACAGTTTTTGTGTCTTTCTATGCTTTTAGTACGTACATTTTTTCCAAGTATTTACTATGAAGCTAATTTTCTGTCTAGTTAAGCTTCCTTTAGATGAGACGTCGAACAATTGTCCTATTATTTACCAGACACTATGTGTACAAATTACGTAGTAGGTTAGGTTACACACTTAAAAATTGTTAAGAACACATCTCTGTAAGCTACCAAAATATAACAATTTCTAGTAGTTCGTTAGTAATTCTGTGTCAACCAATAGAAGCAATTTTGTTTTGCAGATATTAAAATAGTAGATGTATCCCTGGGCGCGTCGCATGGCGTAGCGGTGACGTGTGACGGCGCGCTGTACGCGTGGGGGACGCAAGAGCGCGCGCAGATATCCAGCCCCACACCCCAGCCACTGCAACTCTTCAGTCCCCCTTTTAAGGCTAACGGTATACTTTCGTTATTATTAAAATATATAGAGTAGTCCTGTTGTGTACTTAAGTATTTTTTTACGGAGAAAAACAATAGAATAAAAATGGCGCTACCTTCAATCCTATTATAACTATTTTAAAAAATGTGTACATACGATGTACACAAAAGTTGGTATGATTTATATAGTTAAAACAAACATACCAAATTATTTTTTCTTGCTAAGTATACTATGGAGTCTTTCCGGTGATATTTAAAAATGTTCTACGTAGGCATGCAGTAAATAATGGACTTAAAAATTGATTTTAGAGAGTATTGTTTAAAAAAAATTTGAGTGTGCTAAAAAACTTATCTGTTTTTTCTACAGGTGTTGCAAGTGGACCTACACAAATTTTTGCTTGGAGTGAAGAGAATCCAAGGGACCTGCCATCTTCTATGCCATTTGTTATAGATCTATCAGAAAATACTTTTAAGTAAGCACTTTTATGCGCATATCATTCATCATTCATTATCAGCCCTCAACGATCTACTGCTGGAGATAGGCCTCTTTCAATGAGCGCCAAGACGGCCGATCTCCTGCTACTCTCATCCATCACGGACGAGCTACTGCACGGAGATCGCCTTCCTACCTGGTGAATGGTCGACCAACACTTCGTTTTCTCAAACGCGGCCTCTCCTCCTGAACCATAGTGGCCCATCTGCCATCTGATCTTCTGAGTATGTGACCAGCCCATTGCCACCTCAGCGAGCTTATTCTTAGCGTGCCGCCCCTGGTGAGGTGCCCCGGAACAATAATCATCGGGGCACCTCGACGGCTAGTCAGCCCCCTAAGGGACCAACTCCACCCCCACAGATGAGGTTGCCCAGCACTACAGGACAACCCCGCCTTCTTTGGGACAGTGCAATGGTGTGAGGTTCCCATCCTCACCCCTTACCCCGTGCGCAAAGCTTGAACTATGGTGGGGGCAGGTTCGCCTCCTGATCTAAGAAGCTTGACTGTAATTCCGTCCTTCCCCGGAGCCTTTCCCCCTTTAAGCTGCGCAAGAACTAGACTAACCTCACTCAAGATGACGTTCGGAAGATCGTCTGACAAATGTCGGATCAGGCTTGCACGCGAAACGATGTTCAGGGTACCGGGATGAGGAGCGTGCGACGTATAGCACTTGCTATAGAAAGCTTCGATCTCAGATAAGATCCCAGTCTTAGAAGAAACGGTAACACCAGAATCAGTCAGATGACTTTTCCAAGTTTCTCCACAAAAACCTTATACCCTCTATTCTGCTTAATCGCTTCAGTAAACCGTTGCTTATTCGAGTTGCGTAGGTCTCGGCGTACTAGTTTGCGCATTCGCTTTGATGTAAGCCTGACACCGGTAGATGTTACGTGTTTGTGTGCTCTGCATTCCCTCGTAAGTCCAAGCGTGTCATCCGAGAGTTTAGCTTTCCTGCTCGCCACTAATGGAATCGTCATTGTAGTTTCAGAAATATCTAGGGCATCGAACCGGTATTTAATTCCAGTTGTAATTATTTCGGAATCTACCATGGTTCGAAGTTAGGTCGGAGCGTTGACAGTACTAATCGGACACGCTCACGTCGAAAGCCTATATTCGGAGAGCCTCTAACCATTTTGCAATCACTTCTGGTTTTAAACCTGTTGATAACGGAGACATTCCTATACATGTGCTTTGGGTCCGTCATAATAGAGTCAATCTCGTTCCTCGTCACAGTATCGGGGCTCTGCCATGTCCACTTCCTGTGGGCTTCTTAAAATAAGAGTTCATTAAGAAGTGGCCCTCTTTCTCGAGGAAGTTTATCAGCTTTGGCCCCTGCGTTTTCGACTTTCTACTCCTTGTGGTCCTAAGCCCGAATCGACACCATCTCGTACTCATTTTGGCGTTTAAGTCACCCATAACAACATGAAAGTGGGCCTTACAGGTGTTATGTAAAGGCTTTGAGACATCCTCATAAGTTGCCTCCACGTCGTAAATATCAGATAAGTATGGGATACGCCACCCTACCCGATACACTAGAGATTTCGACGATGTTGTCCACGAGGGACTTATTCACGAGGAATCCCACGCCACCTTGTGATGGATTGTCGCCTTCCCTGAAGTAGAATAGGTGACCTGATGGTAGAGTTGTGGTGTCTTGTCTTCGGACTTCACATAACCCCTGAACGTGTCATCGAATTTTTCCCGCTTCCAGCTCCAGCTCCACCAAGTGGTTATCTAGTCTAAGCGTTCGTCCGTTAGACGTAGCCAAGTCAAATCGATGGTAGCCCGGAGATTTTTAGCACCCCTTGTTCCACCGTTACCGTGACTACTGTGGCCAGGACTAGTGGAACTACCGGGAACTAGGGGCCGAATTCTGCTGTTTTGGTCCATAGAAGGTGGATGCTCGTAATTGCCACGCTGAGCAGGCGGATTGGCAATCGCAGATTTGGTTTCGGATTGGCACCACCGCTGCCCGTCGCCGATACGATTGATGGTACCGACATCACTCCGCCCTTTGGCGACTTTTACGTCACCCTGGGCTTAGATTGAGGGCGAGGATATTCTTAGACCGCCCGCACACTTTTATGCATATATCATTAAGTAATTTAATTTTTAATTTAGTAGTTAATCATTTATTTAATTGTGTAACTATGATATTAATTGGAAAAAATACTTGGATTCGTCATTTTATAGTATAGGCTGCTATCCCCAGGCTCCAAGACGGCCTTCGGTTTCAAATGACCACGGAATTGAACGCTTTTCGGTATGATGATTATAGTAAGAGGTAGTACCATGCTGGTTGGAGGAGAGGGGAAAGAAGGGCAACACATCTGCATGACAATAATGCGGATATCGGAGTCGACAAAGGCTCCTATTACGCGTTTGTCTCTTATACTGCACTTCTTACTATTGTTACTGTTTTTAGTCTGATTTCAATGCGCGTTTTAATTATTTTTAGGTTTTTGGAAAGACTCCTAAGGATTGTTGTTGAGCAGTGCAGTGTGGCGAACGCTAAAGAAAATGAATGTATTGCTATCTCATGTCTAAATCTGCTAAGATTACAAGTAAGTTTTGATAGAATAAGTAACTTATTAAAGAATCAGCTAGATATTTAATACTTAACTTGTTACTACTATATATGCTTCCCAATAACTACACCTAACCTAACCGAAAAAAATCTTATATATTAATAGCGTAAGTAGATATTTGTCCCAGCGATTGTGAGACACATAAAAATTCGGGTATGGTGTTATTTTGAAGAGCTCCCGCCGTAGATGTGGAGGCAAATAAAGAGAATTGGTGATTGCAATTTTCAAGATTATCTAAACAAAACTAAAGTAAATTGTTACCGAAAAACTCAATACATCAACATACTAGCTAAACATTGGCATTGAGATTACCTCTTAAAAAGTTTGTAGTTCCTTAAGTAGTATGGGTTAAGATTGCGAGTGGTCAATGCCTCAGTATATTAACAAAGTTATGTGAACTATAGGTACACGCGTGGCAGTGTACGCAGAACTGCAGCGGCGATAGTGCGGGTGGCGTGGCGGGGGCGGGCACATGGAGCGGTGTGCACGCCGCACTGGCGGCGCTTGCTGAGGGCCGCGCGGGCGCCGCTGCGGCTGCAGCCGCGCGCCGCACTCTTGCGGCCGCCTGGCCGCTGCTGCTGCCCACGCCGCAGCACCGCGCGCAGCACCTCATAGCGTTGCTACCGCAGGGTAGGTGTGCATGCGTACCACCAATCTCTATAAAAGTGGATAGCTGACACTGTTAAGCAGTCGCCGTAATCGATTGCATATAGTATGGCTTTCGTAAATACATGCGTCTATTATATAACCACTTCTATTTAAAATTTGGACTTTCACTACGAACCCTTTTACCTTGCTGTGGTCATGTTGTTAATGCTGTGTCACAGGGTCGGCGCCGGCCCCGGCGGGCGCACGTTTCATGACGGAGCTGTTGGTCTGGTCATTGCTGGGCGGCGGCGGCTTGCGCGACGCGCTACATTCGGCACTTCGGGCGCACGCGCACGACCCGCACACGCATCTGCAGCTCGACGAGTGAGTATCTATGAGTCTTACGTATGTGACGTCATATCACATATGTGTACAGTGTGTTTACAAAAATAATTATTACACTTAGAGTGAGTCATTAATACCGAAGTAGACTCGCTAAGCACCACTCCGCAATAAAATGAAAAATATTCTAAAACCAATCTCAAATTACGTTTTCATAAAACTTATTCAACGTCTAAGTAATTTATATCAACGGATCAATGACAATACTGTAGAAGATCTAAGTGAAAACTGACAACAGCGGGTTGATGACCGCTGCAGAATTTGATGTGGACCATTGCCGAAATTATTTCAAGCAAAGTAAATCAAATATGTAATGTACAAAGTAAATTTAATTATTCTTATGGTGTTGTTATTATAATATCTGGTTAATTATCTATGATTACAGTGAGTATGATCAGATTGATATAGTGACTGGACAACGCGGAGCTCCCACCACCACCATGTCTGAAGATTCAGAAGTTATACCAGGTATAGCAGTATCCTCCATCCCTATAGGGCACGACCAATATATAGCCATTAATCGTATGATCCTACTAAAGTTATAAATGTGGAAGTTGGTTTGTATACCTTTTATTCTTCACGTTGAAACTAGCGGATTTGATTAAAAATTGGCACGTAATAGTTACGCGGATGAAAAAATGTAGATGTATCGCGAATGTCTAACTCGCCGGGCTAGCCATATTCAAAAACAGGCACGTTCTGTATTGTAGCGGGCCAACGATTAGCCGTATCGAATTAAGGCTAAGTGAAATTTCGCCACAAAGTTTTCAGCGTTATACATTATTAAATAACGCTAGCCCTGCTTGCTTGCTTTGTACTTTTAATACCCGCGACGTTCCTTGACGTGACAACAGCAATGTTGTCGATTATCGAATACAGAGAAATAAAAAAACTATGCCCAGATAGGTTCGAAGGTTTAGGCGGGAGGATAGCTAGTAATTAGGTTATTTTTTATTTACACTTTGACACTTGGCCAAATTTTATAATTGTATCGATCACTGCGTAAAATTAAGAACTTCAAGTTGGTGGTTAATAAGCCACCATATTTCAGAACAGACAATCCGGCTAATCGTTGTACCGTCACAAAAGAAAAGAACCTTGTTTTTTAAAGAGGCCAGCCGTAATGTTATACGGCAATTTCTACAGTACGACTACGACAGATATACTTAGTACAAATACTACTACAATTAAAAATAATAAAAAAAAAATACATTGGAATTTGGAATCTGTATTTTTTTCGATTGTTCATTCTGTTCTCACATTTTGGCGCCAATACATTGTACGATGTTTCCTGATATTAAAATGGAGAACATAATCGCTCTGATCGCATCGCACAAGTTAGGGATGCAGCACTTCTTCAAAATACAATTTTTAAAACTCTCCATACACTTGGTATTAGTCAATTGTTTGTGTACTGTGTACTGTGTGTGTTAAATAACTTAAAAACTACTTTGTCGATTTCACTCATGCTTTTTATTCAAGCAAAACTTTGTCAAACAATTATTTGGTATTTTGTTCCGGTTTGTATCGGTATTTAGTGGCAAGAGACCTGTCAGTGATAACTTTAGCTTATTTTTTTAGCTCCCTGTCCTGAAGAATATGAGATAAGCAACGCAGCGCCCGCGGAGAACAGTGCATCGGTTCCGTTAATGCACCTGGTATGTAGATGACTGTGTACTGAGTAGGTAGTATAGTAAATGGGAGTGGGATCAATATGAAACTCTTACGATCTCTCTGTAGCATTACTCTAACCTGACCATACAGGGGTATGGGGTACAACAAAGAAAGGGGAGATTTAGCGGAAGTGGGTCAACAGTGGGATACACGAAGGTTGAACTTATTTAGTTACACTTGTATAGTGTTATTTACTCAACTGAAGTAAAATTTCCCGTGGAATGAGAGGAAGCGTGCAGTAGAAAATGTGTGCTCGTTCTCTTGCCTCTCAAAGGAAATCTCTCCCGTTTCTATCTTTACTAATTTATATCATTATCTCAACTTCTCTGCAACCCTCTCCTTCTATCTTCACTAATTTTTATTTTCCTCTCAACTGCCCTTGTCTTCGTTTTCGTAATGCTCTCGTTAATCGCCCCAAGTCAATCGTGCGTAGACAAGTTTTACCTTAATAATATTGAAAAAAAAATCGCTTGTTGCAGGTGAAGCACCTGATACGCAACACGACTTGCCAGACGCAACTGCTCATCAGTTCGATCATGAGCGGCGACACGAGCAAGGACGACAGCCCCGCGCACCACACCGTCAGCCCGTCCTGCGACCTGCTTGTACGATTTCAAAGGTACATCCTTACATTGTTCCGGCCTAATGAACCCACAAGATCGAGAGTATTTTAAAGCAGCCCCATATTAACCATTCACACATGATAGAACAAGAAGAATTGTAAATGCTGTTAACTTGATCCGTAAACACAAGCCCCCGCCAGGAGCATGTGTCTTAGAGGAAATAAAAAAAAATGCGCACTTCGCCTGTTCTGTGGATCTGTATATATATTTATTTATAGACTCCTGTTTGCGGAGGCGATGTGGTCCCGCGGCGGGCGGCAGTCGCGCGGCGGCGTGCACGCGCTGATCACGCAGTACGTGTCGTTGCTTGCAGAACACGCGCAAGCCACGCTCGTGAGCTTCGTGCGCGCCGTGTACAAGGCGGACAACACGCAGCTCACCGCGCTCTGTGACGTCATCGCCGCTGATATTATAGGTAACTTGTCAATTCGTACTGCAGCACTGTGAGAGAATTAAAATAGGATATTTCTTTTCCGAGCCATATTGAGTAAAAGGTAATGCTAATGTCGCATTGCACGGCCGGGGAGATAATTTTCGCACAAATGATGCAGGCGGGAATTAATGGAAATGTATTTTTTTCATGCGACCTCACTTTCATAACCTTTAAATGTGTGGGAGTTTTTAGGTGTACATTGTCACCAAGAGAATCTGACCGCTCGTCTGTCTCCCTTAAAAGACACTTTATGGCGGTGTTTACAGGACGCGTGATAAGCGAGGTCTGCGTGTGGGTTAACGCGTGTGGCGCACGCAGCCCGTTAGCGCTGGACGCGTGCGGAGCGGCTGCGCTGCGTATAGTGCGTGCGTGCGACGATGCTGCGCGCGCGCTACCGGCAGCTGCGAGACTAGACGCGGATCTTCTGGGCTGGCCCGGCCTTCTATGTCGCAGACAACAACCTAACACTACTGTTATTAGAAAGTGAGTTTTTTAAATATAATAATTATCCCTGATAAATTGTTCCACACCTTCCCAAAGCATAATTAAATAATTGTAATATTTTTTGAGGATGTTAAAGATAGATTAAAATGAAAGGAAAAGTATCAAGTTTAAAATTTAATTGTATCATTAAATAAATAAGTATATAGACATGAACTGTACTATTGCGCCATTTAACAGTAGAGGTATAAATGATGATACTAATCCTTTCTATTCTATCAAAATTTAGATATATTTACAATAAAACTACTTTTACGGATTTTATCCACCAGTGACCATGGTCGCTGTAAAGTGAAACGTCTGGGTGATTCGATAATTAAATTAACCGCGATAAAATCCGTAAAGGTATTGAAATGCATAACATTCGCGTAAACTTACAACAACAACAACTACACATCACGATCCTTACATACTTGCCTTGCCTTCTCCACTTTCATAACTCTCTCCATACAAACATGCCGGTTGCGAAGACTCCGAACTCCATCTTCGGACAGTACCCGACCAAATTGATCGTGGTATGTTAGTCTGGGTCTTCCCCGGTACCTACATCCCTCCACATTCACATTGAATATCTGTTTCGTTAACGTTACATCCATCATTCTTTCTATATGTCCATCGGGGTTCATACCATCGGTGCATGCTTTTGCTCATTTTAACACCGATACTTTCATTCATTCCTAATCTCTCTCACGTCTTTGTTACGAACGCGGTAGGCAAGGGTTACGCCCCATATTTTTTGCAACGACCATATCCCGACCGCGTTAATTCTACTTTCATGCCTTTTCTGACATACCCGACTCTCACTTCCATACAGTAACGTTGGGACTAGCACCTAATTATGCAGGGCAAGACGGGCACACTGACTTAAAACCGTTCTGTTAAGCAATTTCCCTAACGTTCCATTCACTCTGTTCCCTGCACACACTCTTCTTTCAACATCTGCGGTGTAACTTCCATCCCTGCTAAACACACAACCAAGATATACAAATTCATTCACTTGTTCCAGCGCTACATCATCGACCATAATACTTACATCTCTGGTTACTTACCTTTGAAATACCAAAACCGTAGTTTTCTTCACGTTAATGTTAAAATTTCGCGTAAACTTAAGACATCAATATCAGATATATTTGATACAGAATTAAGAAACATTGAATAGAAAATAGCAACAGGTGCAGGCATACAATTGAGAATATTTTGAACTACAGTGTGTATAATATTTCAGGTGTGACCTTTCAAATCACACGAAAGAGGGCGGATCGTGGATCGTCATATCCGGCTACGTGTATGACGTACAAAACTTCGAGTGCGAGGACGCCAGCACCGTTGAATTGGTGCGCAAACTGCGTGGCAGCGACGCGACTGCGGCTCTCAGCGTCGAGCCGCACGCGGCGTATCTTTCGCGCGTGACGGACCGCTGTGTCGGCATGTTCGCCTCACAGATATACGCACACAAGTGTCAGGTAAGTGACGCGCATAACGTAATAGACACCATAATAACAAATAAAACAAAAAAACATTAAAAATATTAATATCTAAGAAAATGAGAACAAGTAATAATGATTTCCTTAACATCTAAATAAATTTTCCCGTAAATCACACCATTGTATAAAGTAAAGTACACAATTATAGGAGAGTACATCGAGCCTACGCGCGCACCACATCCTGTCGTCGTGTGCGTTCCACTTGGCACTGGGGCTGTCGCAGTGCGGCCTACGTCTGTCGCGCTCTCTGCCCTTGCAGCCAGTGGAGAAAGATGCGGCACCATTCGCTGCTGCCATGTTCCTCAGAGGAGGTCTACAGGTGAGACTTGGATAAATCGAATTCGTTGCCGGTCTCGAGACAGTTATATTAATATAGCCTTACTGCCTACGATAATTTCTTAAATAGTGCGAGTGGTACCTGTGTCGGTCGATACGGGAGACAGAGGAAAAATAAGAATGAAAGTTGAGACCGACCTGATTTACAAGTATAAAAAAATTCATCCGACGAAGATTTGCATGCCCATTAATAAACAATAATATTAAGGACAAAGTAGGGAAATATTAGAATTTTTGATGAGGTCACTAGTTACGAAGGCCTTGACTGTTAGTTTACATTTCTTTGATATGAAAAAAACAAAACATTATTTTCAGATGTGTAACCCGGCTAACCCTTTCGAAGAGGAGAAGGCAGAGGCCCGCAGCGGCGCGTCGACGGGCGGCAATAGTCCATGCGACGCGTCGATCGCGCACGTCCCGCCCGCGCGGCTACGCGCACCGCGCCTTACCGTCACCACGCCCACCGCTGCCACCGCTGCTATGGCTGCCTCTGCCACTAAATCCAATACGACTGTGTCGTCAGCAAGAGCCGACGCGTTGCTATTTGCTCTAGCTGAACCTAAGTTACACGTAAATTAATACATGTTTTTATTCTTATTGTACTGTGTGTTCAGTGCAAGCGATCATTGATTTACAAAAATACTTTGTAAATCAATGTTTGCGATCGGTAGAAAATGTTGCCTGCGATTGACATTTATTTATATTCTCTAAAACATATCTACAATTTCCTGGCCTTACCTATCAGGATCCCCTGGCGTTGCACTTGTGGTGGGCGTGCGAGCGGCGCGAGGGCTGCGCCCCGCACTTCCCCCCAGAGCACCCTCTGGAGGAACTCCGAAGGGCGCTGCTAGCAGTCCTACTGTATCACTCCGGGCTAAAAGAACATGCGCTGGCTACTGCCACGGCTGGTAATAATTCAATTTATATATTTGTATTAATGACCTGATATTTTTGTTTTAATTATAAAGTGACACGTTTGTGCCAGATATACTGCGAATCAATAATAATGGCGTCGTCACACTCTCGGCAACCAACGCCTACTTGACTAACGATCACGACCAATCTGTCGAAAGTGAAACTACTAAGAAGAAGAAATTATAAAAGATTAAACATCTTGTAAGAATAAATTTACGAGCGTGCAACCTTCAGTGGAATATTATTTTTTGGTGAAATTTGGTATATTTATGGGTATTGGAATATTTGTAAATATGAGACATGTAAACAATAATACTTTATTTTTGACTATAAAGAACCCGCACTCCATCACTGCTATAACATTTAAAGTACTTTAACTGAGCCAACATAGAATTTAAATAAATAATGCTGTTTGTTCATGTAATGTCAAACGTGTTATTAATTATTTTTAATTAAATTTTATATAATCCGTATTAAATTATTATTTCATGTTTAAGGTATAATACCTATCTATAAAAAATCATGATAATGTCGAAAAAATATTTTATTCACTTTTTTCAATCTGTTAATATATTTGACAGAAATGGAGAAAGGAGAAGTGAAGCTGTCGCCGGCGATGTCGGAAGTCGTGAAGGCGGTGCAACAGAGCAAGTGGACGCTCATTAGGACGAGGCAGCAGCTATCGCGGGGATACAAAGAGGTGATGGCTTATATTTGAATGTTTACATAATAACCAACATTTAAGGCCTGACTTTAGAGAATATTTTGGGCGTTTTTAATTTTCCTTTTAATTTCTATTTATACATACATTTGGCTACTGGGTGTAGAATTTTGACATATTTTCCGTGGAACTCATGTCTCAATACAAAAATTGAAATAATACAGAAAACGGCAGTTAATCGAAATGTTGCCCGAATGAATGAAATATATTTTTGTGTACCCAGTGTGACTTGCATTATTGTGACAAGTCTAACGACACCTTATTCGTTGTAAACCGTTAAGTCGTTCCGACTGTAGCAGAGAATATATAAATGTACATAAATACATACATATACTCGAAAAACCTCCCTCCCTCCCGAAAACCCTCAGGGTGTAATGTTTTTTGAGCGTCAACACAGACAGCTAAATAAAAAGTTATAGCATTTTTAATAAAATAATGTGCTTTGCTTAAATCAATGTAACGAAATATCCTACCACAGGTCCCGAAAGGAATCTGGCGTGCATATATTATCAGGGGAATATATAGTGTAACATACAAGTTATCTAACATTGGTGTCACAGGAACTGCCTTAGTGATGTTTAAATCGTATTTGGAAAATAGACGTGTAATAGTAAAAATTGTTAACTGTTCTAGTGCCTCCCTTAATATTATGTATGATATCCCTCAAGGATCTATCTTAGGACCTTTGCTGTTCCTAATTTACAAAAATTTAATTTCAATATGACAATGTTCATAACATTGACTAAAATTTCCAATTGCATACCCTGAAAACTCCGCAACATTATATGAGATACAATGGCTAATCACATTTAGAATACTTAATTCAAGTTTTGGTAGCAGATACTACTTCATAAATGAATCCTGTACAAAAACTACAAAATAGAATATTTATATGCCACAACTCTATACCTTCAGTAGATGCATTCTAATTAAGAACACCAATGAAGAAATTTATGAAAGATCGCGTGTGTCACACACACACAAAAAATATAATCTCCAGGTTGACAGCCAACATCATCATCGTTATCAGCCCCTATCGGTTTACTATTGGACAGAGGCCAAGACGGCCGATCTCCTGCTAGTCGCATCTATCCAGCTGCTGTACGACACCGTCTTCCCTCCTGGTGAAGGGTCGACTAAGACTAACACCAGATTGACAATGTTAGAACTAATAATGTTAAAAAAATCATTCTGTTCGAGGGAGTACAATTGTTCAACAAATTACTCTATGAAATAAAACGGTGCGTCAATTTAAAAATGTTTAAAGCCAAACTTAAAACCTATATTTTATCGTCAGTGAAAAAATTGAGTTTTTTTTTGTAGTTCAGAATCAAAAGTATTTTGTTTACATAAAAACACATCTATGTATTTCATTGCAAGTTAATGTATATTCATATATGAGAAATGAAGTTTTTTAAGCCTATTATTTTGTCTTTGCCTAATATCAGGTGTGTGCTGCACCGCTGGAAAGGGCTCGCTTTCTATTGCACGAAGTGCGCGCCGCTATTTCCCCCGCAGTCACAGCGCTGCGGCTCCGTCCGCCCACACGCCGCAAGCCCACCGCCGCCAGAATGTTCCAGAAGGTCATGAAAATGGCTAAATCACCCACCTTTAATAAGTGGTAAGATGAACACACTAATTATATTTTGTTATATAATTAATATTTAATATTATTATTATAATATGATGTGGAGTATGAAAGTTAGACTGATGAACTATCTACTAATTGAGAGGTCAGTTTCTTCAAATCGATGTATTATGAGTATTGATCTAATCCCGATAAAGACAATAATGTGGCCTTATTACTTACTTGCCTACTTCTTATAAATTATAAAATAAACATTTGAATGAACTTAGAGTAAAAATTTACTAGAATGAAATACTGCACCGAAAAAAGTGTGTATTAGAACATGTAGCTGCCTATGCCTATGTACACACATGTAAGTTACGTTTGTATGTGTGTGCTGTTCTCAACCGATATCAACGTGTGGAATTTGTAAATTTACGTACTTCATCAATTACACAATGTTTATTTCAGCTTTGAAACTACAAAAGACTTGAGAAACAGACAGAACAGTCTCAGCAAAAGTATGCTCAAAGCTACCGGTAGCTTACTACAAGGCGACGCGCTGCTAATCAAATCTACCATCGGCAACCAAACTATAAGCAAAGTTACTGAGGATCACCCGATAGTCCTAGAACCGAGAAGCCACGCGGACTCAGTGTCGGATACTGCAAAAGACTATCTACAGAGTAAAATGAAATTGAAAATAAAAGAGAAACCGTTTGAGAAAGATTGGAAGAACGCATCTAACTATGACGACATGCGAAACGATGGTCGGGACATGAAAAGTGAGAAAGAGGATCTGTTAGACAGAGACGACGATAAAACGCCCACTAACGACATGTCGCTGTGTTCTATGAACGATATAACGGATAACTCTGTTCTCAAGGAATCCCTCGAGAGTGAGAAGCAGGTCATGTTGCTCGCTGACGACCTGAAGAACGAACTGATAGTGGCTGACGAGGAGAAGGATGATGACAATTCTGAAAGAAATAAGTTTGTTAACGCTTGGGTCAGTCGGTTGGCATGCGAAGAGAAAGGTGAGCAAAAATAATAAATCGTTATTTTATAGTATAGCCTTTTGATCACAACTGGGGCCCATAGAAACACTTATAATTGTAATGCAGACGTCTTGCGCTTACTTGCAAACCGCACGAATCGCGACGGCAGGGCTGTCAAATTACAGAGGTATCTTGTAAGCAAGAGGTACCAGCCCTGTCGTGCCTAATTTAGCTACAATGCAGCAATACAACGCGTTTCATTCAACTATTGATAATCATGCTTTGTTCATTGTGATATTAAAGATTTGTATTGGATGCTGGAGGAAGTGACTCCGGAGCAGCAGAGTATGACGACTGCCATCATTAACTTTGTGATCACTGAGGAGCCCTGCGACATCGATACGCTAAGGAGAGCATTGTACTGTCAGGTATAATGTACCACATGTTAATAATATAATAATAATATCTTGGGCCCTATCACACCTCGTCAGCCTAGCCCTGTGTTAAGTACCGTAAGAACTTGCGTTACAGGGACTTGACAACGGATATATATTTAATATTCTTATAAATTTAAGAAATTTTATATATGTGAGATTTTTATTATATAAATATATATAGTACATGTATAAACAGTCATGAGTCAGACCAAGGAGGGATTCGAACTCGCTGCCTCTGGCATAACATTCGGACTAACCGCCGCGTTACTTGCTGAGCCAACCGGTTTGTCATAGTAATGTGGTATACATTACTATTATAACATTTGTCTGTGTGTAGTGTATAAGCTGACCCACACAGGGATAACTCTGAATTTATATGATCACTATCTGCGGCTACGGTTTCGCTCGATGTTTTATCGAGATAAAAAGAAACCTTTAGGTTATTCCATGTTATAACACTTAACTGTGCCAAATTTTATCAGAATCCAAGTACATTTTGAGGGATGGACAGAAAATATACACTTTCGCTTTTATAGTGTTATTAGGACTATATCTGCTATGATAAACGTTTTCTTGTTTCCTTCATCGTCATCATCATTATCAGCCCTTATCGGTCCACTGCTGGACATAGGTCTCTTTCAATGAACGCCCAGACGAGCCATCTCCTCTTACTCGCATCCATCCCGGACCGGCTACTGCACGGAGATCGTATTACCACCGTTGAATGGTCGACCAACACTTCGTTTTCTAAAACGCGGCCTCCACTCCAGAACATTACTGGCTCATTTGCCATCTGTTCTTCTGAGTGTGTGAACAGTCTCATTGCCACTTCAGCGAGCTTATTCTTGTTCCCTTACACTATTTCAGATACAACGAGCTGAGATGCGTTTGAATGGATACAAGATGATAAATAGCGTTCTCAACTCGTCGCAAACCATGTCGGAGAGCGTGAAGTACGCGGCCCTCAGCGGTTTGTTGGGAGCCTCCGTGTCTGACTCAGTCCCTCACGCCCCACTAAAGCCCACCATTCCATTCATTTCCCCGTTAAAAGGCATAGAATCTGTGATACCCTACACTAAGTATATGATCCTTCTGGAAAGATCGAAATTGATGGACTTCGTTCTTAATGAGCTAAAAACGAAAGTTCTCGAGGGCGAACAAAGTCAAACGTTGCCTTTGAAGTTAAGTGCAAATTATGGCGCGCATGCATTATTGAACAAACCGTCCAGAGCCAGGTAACTTTTATTTTAGTAAGCTCTGAAAATCACAAAAATCTTTCGCTTACAAGTATTTTGGACTTACAATAAAAATACTTCTACGGATTTTATCGCGGTTTATTAAATTATTTATGTAGCCCGGCGTTTCAGAAGCTTTACAGCAACCATGGTCACGGGTGGACTGTGTAACGAGTCCGTAAAATCCGTAAAAGTAGTTTTATTGTAATGACTAACATTCGCGTCTTAACTTAAGACACCAATATTTTGAATTTTTCATATTTGAATGAATTTTAACCCTCATTGTAGACTTTTGCGGGTTGATCTTTGAAACAAAAGTAGCTTGCTTGAACATATGTATTTAACCATATCTAAAAAGTACATAGGTGGCATTGTATATATTTTAGGCTACCACACCCAAAGTTTAAAACGGGACTGAATACTATTACTGATTACTAGAACTCAGCTGTCAGTTTCTCTGTCACCAGACTATATCTCTAGTACTGTACTGTACTGACCCGTAGTAGTGTTAACGCTATACCAACAATGGTACGGAAGTCTGAATGCACGAGTCCGGCTCGTACTTCGCAAGTTTTTAATTTAGTTAACTGAGGGCTCAATTAGGTGTATTATAATTCCAGATTCTTAATCGCGCTGCTGTCACTTCTGCTGGAGGGTTGCGCTGGGCCGGAGCGCGAGCAGCTGATCCACAGCGGCGCGCTCAGCGCATGCCTCACGCTGCTCAAGCAGATCGGCGGCGACACCTCGCAGCACGCCTCGCTCATCTGTAACAGCCTCAAGTCCAAGTGTACGTTGCAATGTCGTTGTTTATATTCGTCGATGGCCACCTGAAGAATCCTATTAGTCTGACCTAAGGGGTGCTATAAAAATATATATAAAACAAAAATATATAAAAACAATGTACAAACATTTTATTACTGTCATGTCTATAACACTACAGCATACAATTCATTTCTTTTAATAATTAGACTCATAAGTAAAAAAACATATAAATTCACTTCAATATATAAATTTAGATTTATAATACAAATTGATTTTTATTTTACAGCGGAATGTTTAATTATATATGAGGACGAAAGACTTGGCGCACGCGCAAGGGGTGCGTCGCTGTCAGGACCCGAGCTGGCTTCCCTCATGAAGATCGGAACCAGAGTGGTGCGTGGTAAAGACTGGAAGTGGGGAGATCAGGTGGGTTGAAAAGAGGGCAAAAGTTTAAAAAACAATTATATTTACTATGCGTAGGATTTGGTATTTTAAAATATATTTTTAATTCTATTAACAACATTTGATTCGGCACGAATAGGCATCGTAATGTTTAAAATATCGAAAAAATAAAATATTAAAAATAACCCCAAGTACAAAACAGCAACGTAGACGTAACATAATATGTAGATGAGGACCAGTCTAGCACTTATGTCAAGGATCGGTCGGGTTCGATTTCCGAGTCGGACCAAAGTGTTATTATGATTTTTTGAATTTTGAGTAACAATCCAGAGTTTTACGATTTTTAGATCCAGAGTTACGCATTTTTTACCAATTTATTCTCGGTTTTCCGAACGATCACGAGATAGTAGGCAAATGTATCTTTAGTGAATAAATGACCTATGTGTGCGTACATACTTGTGCAATTATGTGTCGATGATGTTGGATAGATAGTACAAAGATTGACCGTCGTAGCTGATATTTGGCCACTAAAATTCGCTGTGCGGTCGTAGGACGGCGTCTCCGGTGGCGAGGGGCGTGTGATCGGCGAGCTGGGCGAGGATGGCTGGGTGCGGGTGGCATGGGACGCGGGGGGCACCAACTCCTACCGCATGGGCAAGGAGGGCAAGTACGACCTGAAGTTGGCGCGCTCGCCCTCCCCGCCGCCCTCTGTGGACGAGACCGTGCAGGCCAATGGTGAGGCTTGTGCATTGTTTTGTATAATTCTTTCAAAATTAAATTTAAAACCGGGACAGGCCAATAATTTAAATAATTATTATTTTCTAATTGATCACGTGACTGTCTGAAAATGTCTTGCTTGCAGTCGATGCCAATGATATGTTCTGTCGCATGGTTGGTGTGATGTGGCAATAGCATAAAATCTGCCGCCATCTTGGTACTGACTTTCAACATTATTTATCATGTTATATAACAAATTTATATTGTTAGATGTTCAATTTAGTTTACTTTTAACTATTTAGTTTGGTCTTTTAATGTCGGAACAGTTAAAATTTAATTATCCCTTATTTTAATGTACTATTTATAATGATAACACCATTAGCTAAGATAAAATATTTATTATTATGGTACGTTATTATTTTTAGTGTTAGTCGTAGAAATTATATATACCTAATTATTTTTTAAAATCATCGGCATCTTGTTATAGGTGACAACAGTGTAGAGTGGTGGCCGGTGAATGAAGTGCGCGCGGCGTGCACGTGCTGTGTGCGCACGCTATGCGCCGGCGCGGGAGTGGGTACAGGGCCGGCGGCGCGGCGCAACGCGGCGGCACTGCAGCGACGACTGTTGGCGCTTGCTCATGCACACGTGGCGCCGCCGCCCACTGCGTTTGCATCGCAGAGTCACACGGCGCTAGCCTTGCTCAGAGGTACACAACGATTTATTGTTTTGGAGTTTACTTTAAGAAGGAAACTCCAAAAAATTTGATACGAATTAGGGCGCCGCAGTATTATAAACATATACTGAGGAACGATGTCTAGTGAAACAGCGTTCGAGCAATCGAGTGTAATACGAGTAATAATCATAATCACTTTTCAATATTCTAATCAATCAAAAGGGACCTGCAACTGGGCAGCTAGTCCAGGTATCGGCTAAGGACCCATCTACATTGCCATAAGAGATTACTCCGGCACTTGTTTATCCATACGACATAGGGGTCCTAAAGGTCCTTTGTTGAGGAATTGTAAGTTGGAAAAAATCCATGCATTGCGTCAGCCGTCGGCGGCTGTAACAATTGTTGCAGCATTATAATGTAGGGGACCTAAGGCTACTGAAGACAGGCCACCGCACCCAAAACGCTGTAATATCAAAATAGTTTTTTCGAAGTACAATTCACCACCTGTTCTAGCCTGGCTCTGGCCTGAGAATACGCCGGTTATTCACAAAACAAACAAACGCAGCAGGACTAATTACTCGATAAAGTTTATTAATTTACAATTAGATTTTTAACGCGTTTTTGTACACGTATGATGATCTACATCTAAGTATATTTCTTTCAGCGAGTGCACAATCTCCAGAGATGCGAACGTCACTCTGCACGGATTCGTGGTTCGAGCTGTGTTACAGTATTATATCATCATCGGATAAACCTATTTCCCAGGATCTCATTTACTTACAGGTACTTTAATTTTAATATTTCCTTGTTCCTTAAAAGGGCAAACATTCATATTGATGTCTTAAGTTTACCCGAATGTAATTTTACGAATTGTATCGCGGTTTATCCAATTATTTAACTAGCCCGAGTGGACTCCATCCGTGATCATGATTGCCTTAAATTTTCTGATAAGTCGGGCTAGTTAAATAACTGAATAAACCGCGGTAAAACCCGTAAACGTAGTTTTATTGTATTGGCTAACAATCAGTAGTAATATAAGAGTATCAGTATATTGGTAAAGTAACTGCTTAAGTCCATTAAAAATCGCATAACCTGAGTTTATGCAAATATGTTGCTCTTTTTCACGCCACCTCTCACAAAACGCATGAAACGCGACAGCGTCTCTACTTGGGTGTGATGCTGTGGAGTAGGAAGCTGAAGAGAACTTCCTGCCTTCAGCTCGATTCTTAAGTTCATTGCGTAATTGATACTTATCAATTTATTGAAATATATTTTTTTAAGATCCAAGCTATGTGGCTACTGCGTCGCGTCTTGTGCGAGCACAGTGGGCCTGCAGACTGGCGCCGCACAGTGGCGGCGCAGCTACTGGCACTGGCGGGCCGCTTGTGGCTCGAGACCCACGCGTCCGACCCCGCGCTGCGAGCGCACGCACACACGCTTACTAGTGCGCATACAACCGCTGCCGATGAAGAGGAAATTGGTACGTTTCATTTTCAATTTTATGTTCATTGAGTTGAACATTAAATCGTATTTCTTATTACAAGCTTTTACATTAGCTCCAATTGAAAAAGTGGCAAATGGAATCTTCCAATACTATGTTATGGTTAGGTTTATTTAATTTTGGAGACATAATTGGACTCATTCGAAATGGCTTGACAAGGATTTTCGGCCTAAATTTTTATAAGTGTAGGTGTAGCAAAACATATAACGTATTATATATTAATCCTATATATGGTGCACACAGACGTACGATGGCGCGCGCCCGCTACTGCGAGCTACACGGGCGCGACGTGCGCAGCACTGGCGGAGCTTGTGCGTTGCTTGCACGCCGCACCGCAGTGGCACGCGCCGCTCACTGCGCTGCTGCGGGATAAGTTGCAGCTCGCCGCGCAGACGGTATGTGCTGGTGGCGGTGACGTTATGTTCTACACGATGCTACCAGCTACAACAAGCTGACTATATCAGTGCACTTAGGGCCCTACAAGTCATGTCGGTGCTAAAGTACAATGTGCTAAACGTACTTTATTCCTAATATTGCAGATAACCAGCGATTGGCACTGGTGGCCTCATGCTAGTCAAGACTTGACGCAGACTATGAGGCCGTCGCCCCCGTCTCTAAATACTTGTCTAATAGGTACGTGCTATTCTGTATCGGTGCCATCTATGATCATCCCATCGGAAGGGATGAAGTAAAAGCCATCTGCATATGTGAATTCTTACAGTCACCAAAGATTACAATTTATCGTTTCCCCCTAATGCTATAAAAGGCCTGCTGCCGTGCTATATATTGGAACTAAAACATGTAGTTCTTATATTTCACTATACTTAGGTTTCACTCAACCATGGACCAGATCGGTAGATGATTTCCGCGCAGTAACTGGTCCGAGATGGATGCTAGTAGCAGCAGTTCGGTTGTCTTAGTTTGCTTTGATAGAGACCTATGGCCACCAATGGATAGAGCTTCATGATAATGATGGTGATGATAAACACGCTGTGTGTGCGTACAGCGGGTGCGCTGGGCGTGGTGGGTGGTATGGAGTGGCGGCTTAGGCTGGGGCAACGCGTGATCGCGAACGCGCCCGGTGCCCCCCGCGCCGCAGTACTCGCGCAGCTCTCTTCGCGCGCCAAGATCACTCTCGTGCACGACGATAACACTACTACCAAGGTAACATATTAATTTTAATTTTTTCCGATCTAATGTATGTTACACATTGTTTGTATGTTTCTGGAAGTAAAGTTTGTGAGTATGGAAATATGGTTATTAATCTTTCCTCCGGAATCTGGTATAACAAAGGAATGGTTGTATGGTAAGACATTTACGTAGGACATGGATGGATGGTATGGACCTGTAAGTATTTCTCGTATTGAAAATGACTTCTTTGAATTCGTTGTAACAAGTATGTCTACGAAACGTAAAAGCGGCGACATGACAGTAAATGATTGCTGGACGAATGTTAGGCATTATTGCTTTACGATAAAATTTCCCATTGCTTTGCATTAACGCTTTACCATCGCCCTGGAATCTTTAGTGAGATCAGATGGTTTGTGAGGGACACGCATCGGAACTAAAAACCCCGCCGATGTCATCGCCGAGCTAGATGACCTGGGTATGTTAGAAACAACCCTTTTAGACGAAACCAAGGATATCACATTGATATAAAAGAGTCTATATATCAATTATACTGTCAACAGTGTGACTTAAGCGGCGTGATGAGTGCGGAGAACGGACGCTTGCCGCTTGCGCTGGGCGGCGGCGAGAGCGCGCTGCGTGTGTGCGCGGCGCTGTTGGGTGCTGCACCGCAGGCCGCGCCGCTGCACCCACACCACTTGCCCGGTAAACAACATAACGATATACATACTATGTATAGTGGTGATATATTGAGATTACAGTGTGCTAACCGTACTACAACCTATTCGCGATCTGTATGTGCACTTGGCTTTGCTTGTTTCCAAAAATAGTGCTTTCCCAACTATAACATTGAACCCCAATTGCGATGATTGTATTTCACTGCAAATCCCGTTTGGCTGGAATCCTTAGTTAAGACCTTTCGCAAAAAAGTAATTAAAAGTTAGTGATTTACAAAAAGATAGGATACACAGTTTCACAGTGAACTGTAATTCTTAAGGATCCGTGATTGGACATAAACACTTTTTTTTGCAAAGTCAAACTTTTTGCATGATTTTGTGTTGTTTTTTACAGTGCATAATTTTAAATTGTGTATATCTTCCATATGGACGATTTTGACACTGCTTTGATTTTGGTATTTGTATCTTGGTATTTTTGTAAACCAATATTAAATATCTAATTACTGTATTTGCCACTTCCACTTAAAATGTTGCACAAGTGACTGCAAGTTTATTGTTTTATTTAATTAAAATAATAAAATCTAATGCATCTGACGTTAAAGTATAGCTTTCCTGCACATCTCCATATATCTTCAACTGTACCAAATTTCAAATTGTTCTATTCGCGCAATTAATTCACGTATTAATAAATATTTACACTTTTGGTAAACACCTTTCAGAGACCAGATTTCGAACGTGTTAACAATTTCGAAAAGAATTATGATACTAGGAAAAGACACGTAATTTTAGATAAATAAAAAAATAGAAAAAAGTGCCGCCCAACGTGGGGCTCGAACCCACGACCCTGAGATTAAGAGTCTCATGCTCTACCGACTGAGCTAGCCGGGCTATGAGGAACTTTGTCGAATTGGTCATCATAAATTTAGTATCGTGACACACGAAACTAAAGTGCTTTATGTAGTACTTTACTCCCGAGTCGCACATATATTTATTCTCCCTGAAAAGAAAGTTTATACCTTGGGCTTAGGTTAGCACCCAGCCATAGCCAGTTTATACCCAGCAGTGGGCAAATTGTGGCTAAAAAGAAGAAAAAGACTTTTTTTACTGGAGAATAAAAGTGGATTATCCTCGCGCTCTAAAATGGCGAAAGCGCGAACTTTCCACATTGGTGGGAAAAAAAAATCTGTACACCTGGCCGTATTTCAATAGCTCGACTAGATTTTACGCCTATAAATTAGTGGTCGTTGCTAATTTTTGTTGGTGTTCAACAAACTTTACCTTGTGTATAAAATAAACAAGAAATAACTTTCCATTCCAGTTTGTGTCAACAGTTCTTTACTAATGCATACTTTCATCATATTTTTTTTCCTTCAGCCGAAATAGACGTATACGGTCTTCGTAGACAGCAGATGGAGTTGTTAACCTTGTGTGCTGTACGCGGTCTGCTCACGACTAGAACGAGATTGCGGAAGGTGTTGCTGCAGCCACCAGATAATGGAGGTATTTCATTGTACATTAAATTCAGTATAGAATACTTGCTATATATAATATAGTATTAATTGAAGTATTTAAAGGCCATGGAGGTGCAAAATATTCTCGTTTCCTTCTCTCTTCAAAACAAAGATAAATTGTTTTAAAAATATAATGTAAAAATGTATTTTAAATTTCTAACACCTCACTCAAATGAAGAAAAAAACGAAATCTTCAAATGACTGGCGGTAACCATCTTTTTTTTCAATTTTTTTCTTGAATGTATGTCAGTCTATTTCTTGAATGTACTAAATATAGTGTATATTTAGCTATTTTTGATGCTGGTTGTACTTTCTTCATATTTGGAGTTACGTCGCTTACGTCCCTTCGAATTTGAGATTGTAGGCTGTGTTTGTTTTTAAGGAGTGAACTCTAGCTGTGTTGCGGAGCTGACACACAGTTTTCTCTTAATATAATAACATGTCATACATTTGTTGAAGGGGCACTGGACAGGTCCGGCACGGGCACGGAAGGTACGCTACTGCGACGCCTGCTGGCGCTAGCGACACGTCCCAGTCCGCTGGCGGCGGCGCACACGCCCGCAGACCTGGCCGCGGCCGCGCTTACTATAGTGCAGCAACTGGCTGCGCATGTCTCAGGTTATTGGGTCTTCTCGAAATATGGCGGTGATGGTATTGTGTATAGTTCAGTACACATAGCGGCGTATAGTTTGACGTTTGAATGCGCAGTAACACATTAATGTGTCTCAATCGAAGTGTGAGGACGCCACGCGAAGCGCCGCTAGTCTCCGCGCCGTCATTCTACGTCTAGCGGGTAACTATACCTGTACGGACAACCGCTATTTAGGTTCAAATTATATGTTACGTTCTATACATTTAGTAAACCTATACTGGTTGCTTTGAGCTTTTCAGCAGTACTTCTTCAGCTTGTGGTGTCATTACGATACAAATGTATTTTCTCAGTTGTTATTACAAATAACACTGTTTCTTACAATTGCAGGTGATGAGAAGGAGTATGAATCACCGCCAGAGCTGCCTGGCATAGACAAGAGCAATATAATGCAGGCGTCTATGGGCCCGTCTACTAGTACCGCGTCACTGTGTATGTTCATTTTATATTGTGCTAATGTTATGTAACTACGTGTCCTTTCATAGTTTTATCACTAAGATGCATTGCTGCAATTTTGCTGGCACTCGGCACGAGCGAGGGGATAACGGTCGTAATATGACAGCTATGCTGCCGCGTTTGGTCCGGTTTGTGTGTTGACGGTGGCCCAATACAGGAGCAGGGAAGGAGGGCAAAGTTCTGTATAACAACTATGCGATTGCCTGCACATTATTTAGAATCGCAGTATTCTGGATGTTTTATTTTACATTATTAAACATTGATTGTTATAGTATTTTATTGTTTAGTTGGATGGCGACCATCAATGATGTGGCTCTAAGCCACCAATGATGAGGAATCACTGAAAAATTGCTGCGTCATATTCGTATTTTGTGATAAATAAAGTACTTTATTTCATAAAAAAAATATTACTTTTGTAATGTAGCTTCTCCTAGGATCGATCTCTCTTTAGGATTTAGGATTGAAGGAAACCAATTTTCCTAGATAGATGTATTCTTCTGTGTGTTTTATTATTTCCTCTTCAATTTTAATCGGTATCTGCCAGTGATTGGTTATGATTTTCGTTTTTGTCGCATTCATCTCTAATACATCATGTATCCTACCAACACACATATGCAAGCCAAACTTGGGTTTACACAAGCAAAATAAGAAACAAGATCCAAGCATGCCAGCATGCTATGGAGAGGAACATTTTGAGGCTGAGAAGAGCAGATAAAATGAAAAATTGTAAAATTCGCAACAAAACAAAATGTATATATGCCTTACTTCAGGTTTTAGAACTAAAATGGAGCTGGGTAGGCCACATAGCAAGGCAAGAGAAACGTTGGACCAACATAGTAACTATGTGGAGAGGCCCCCAGGCAAGCGCAAAGTCGGAAGGCCAAAGAAAAGGTGGACTAATGACATAGTGGGGGTGGTTGGAGAGGCTTAGATGGTCATTGCAACAAATAAAAAGGAATGGAAAACGATGGGGGAGGCTTCTACCCGTAAAGGGAACATACAGGGAGCTCATATAGTATTATTGAATTAGTGCAATAAGAGTAGAGTATGTGAAATAAAGCTTAAATAAAAAAAATATAGCTTCTAACATTTGTGAACTGTTGAGAAGCACACGATCTTTTGACATAACCACCCAGTGGTGACAACTGACGCCCATAAACTATACGTACAGACGATCCAGCGGCTAAGCACAATGTACGTTGAGAAGCGTAGCACTAGTCCGCCCAATCCCTCCGTCGATTCACCGCAAAACATAATTAGAAACATATTATGTAGTCGTTGTAATGCAGCAATTTCCATACCTCTAACACCATCGGTGTTATTTTTTTCAGCGCGCAAGGACCTCAACACTTGGGCGAACTCTGCGCATGTCCAGCAAGTCATTGAGATGGGATTTTCCAGGCACGCTGTGTATGGCGCCATACAAACACTCGGTAATAGTAAAAACAAAGCGTCTTTTTACGTTTGTAGAACTATAAAACTAAAACGTCGACTTTAGCTAAGTTCAGAGTGTCTGTTTTCGTGACTTTGTAGACGTGCATCGTAATGTTTTACGATGCACACCGCCACGAAAAACAATTCTCATCATTTTTCTCGAACGTTAATCGATAAGAAGTTGAACTTCAAAATTGTAGCTTTAAAACATGATATCTTCAGAAAAAACTTTTTCGAATAGTTATTGTCTTTTTGGCGTATGGCATTCAAAACTTTTAGATCCTAACGCTTGATTTTTCTCCGAATCGTATTACCAGGTGGTAGCAGCCTGCCAACAGTAGAGGCGCTGGTAGCGTACCTGCTCGAGCAGCCAGCGCGCGGCGCGGAAGACACGCCGGAGGTGCGGGGCGCGCGGGGCCGGCCGCCGTATCGCTGGCGCAGTTGCTTCGCCGCAGAAGACGAGTACGCGCAGTACCTTTCTGACGTCATCACGCCCGGCATGACTGTGCGCTGCTGCAAGGCCTTCGAGAATGTGAGTGAAAAACGTACTTTGTTTACATCACATGCATCTGATGCAGTAACACAACTCTGCATCGCTGATTTCTGCTTTATCTATTATTCTTGACTTATCAATTAACATTTGTGGTCAATATTATATTTTTAGTTCGCTCTTAGATAGCGTAAGCGGCAAAAGTCGTGCTGATTACCTAAAGTTAGCTCCACCGAGATCAGATCCTGGTGACAGAATACATAAATCTTATATGTAAAAATCTTGTTGCGGTGTATGTGGTAAATTTTTATGAAATTTTAAAATCTGAATAATGCACATTCGGTACTTCTGAGCATAAACAGGTTTTGATGTATACCTATTTCAACTTTTATCCCTATACATGTCGTTACAATTGTGGCTGATGATGGTTAAAATGATGCAGTTTATGAAAATAAAAGGCAAATGGCTATTATCAGAATTAACAACGATTAAAACTACAGTGACCTTTTTATTTTATGTTGATGCAGAAAAACGCATTTACGCAGCGTCACCGGCTATGGGTAGGTTGTATAGTGTATAGTACACATCACTACAGTGCCGAATACCCTCAAAAACCACAACGAGCGTCATCAGTGACTTCTTTGGTGAGGTGGCCCGGAACTACACAAATGATCAGGGCACCTCCACGGTTAGTCCGTCCCCTAAGGGAACGACGCCGCCTCCACAAAAGTGTTGCCCCGCACCACAGGACAACCCCACATACTTTGAGAGAGTGCAATGGGGAGAGGTTTCCATCCTCGCACTTTGTCCCGTGCGCTAAAGTGCCTCCTCCTCCTGCTCTTTTATCTCCTCCTCTTGTAAGAGGGGTACAAAGAGCAGCCCCCCGCGTTTCAGTAGGCATCGTCCAAAATGTCTGCATTCACCCCAGACTATTGAACTTCGACCACCACGATAAGGCTTGACCCATTGGAGGAAAAAAAAATCTATCCGGACCTATGCTGACAGTGCCTAACTTTAATATCTTTTTAGATTGCACTGGGAGACGTTGGGCAAGTTCAAAAGGTGGAGCGCGATATAAAACAGAACGTATTTCTACATGTAAGTATATAATATAAGTGTAGTAATAAGGTCTAACACAATAGTTATGTATGTTATCGAATCTGGTCAAAGTAATGTTAAAATAATGAATACATGTTTAAATAATAAAATTTATAAATATACTACAAAATGGCGACGTAAAAGTTAGCTGTGCCAGTGCAGATAAGGATGGATGCTCTTTCTACACTCAACTCTCTGCAGCACTAAATGCTTGTATCGAAATGATTTCACTACAATAACTTCTAGGTGGAGTGGCGTAGCCTCGGGCGTGTGGCGGGCGTGCGTGCGGTGCACGCAGAGGTAGTGTCGGGCGCGCCGCCCTTCACGGCCGGCGACCGCGTGCGCGTGCGCGCCGCCGTCACGCAACCGCGCTACAAGTGGGGCTGCATCGACCACACCAGTGTCGGCACCGTCACCGGTATGCAATCCATACCGCCTGTAACCCAACGACAAACGCGGGGTGCAATGTACTCATCTCGTGTCCTCCTGTCTATCAGTGGCATCGTTGCTTTCAATGTGAACCTTGAGACCGTTCTATCACATATAGTGTGTGCGTGCGTGCATGCGTACATGTATTTAAACAAACAATAACGAAATCTGAACTATGGTTCAAATGTTGTATTGCAGTCTACCTCTTATTCTCATAAGACTGGCGCCTACATAACCATGACTTGTAACATCTATATATTGCTTCTTTTTATTCGATCTTTATAAACTACTTTGTTGTAGCTATATCGAATAACGGTCGGGACGTGACCGTGGACTTTCCTCAGCAGCCGGGCTGGACGGGTCAAGTCAGCGAAATGGAATTAGTTACTGATCAATGTAAGTTCGCTATATAGTTCATGTCGCTAATAAAGATTTTCAGATATGCCGTGCTTTTTTAAGTAGTTGGCACTGTGACGTAAGGTTCACACAAAATTATTATTTTGACAAAGTGAAATAAATATTTTTGTGATGTATTTTCGTTATATGTAGTGGATGTACTATGTATTTAGTGTGTTTAATTGTGACTGTGTGTGTGCGTGCCCACAGCGGAGTGGTCGTGCTCAGCGGGCGGCCGAGGCGTGGGCTGGCGTGGCGCCGTGCGCTGTGTGCGTGTGTCCTCGTGCCGTCACGGTGCCGGCGCGCGCCGCCTGCTCGACGCGCAACCACATACCTACTGGCAGAGCTCCACCGGCACGGGACAGGTGACACGTTCACACTCAATAGTACCTACGTCCATGCATTCTAAAAGTCGTCCACGCCCACTCATTTATCAAATAATACACAAAGTGCACTACACGGTGTACATAGACGAAACGTACCAATATGTAAGTTATTCCTTTAGCCACACAACTGAAAAACCACATAATCATTAGCATCAAATTATATTGGGTACTAAATGAGTAATGCGTACAATCTGTTACTCGGAGTCGTTAGAGAATAATTGTTACTCCTGGCGAATAAATAATTGTTCCTCCTAGAGAATAATTGTTACTCCCGCAAGTCCCATAAAGATCTAAAGGAAAAATTTCTACTTCAAAACGATTGGAAATATTAACGGTACATTTTATAGAAAGCAAGAAGTCTGGTTTTAAGGGCCAGTAGGGCCCACAATTTAGATGTTCGTAAAATTTAAAATGTATTGAATTCAACAGCATTGGATCCGCATAGAAATGCGTATGGGCGTGCGCGTGCGTCGGCTGGGACTTGGCGTAGCCGGCGGCGCTCACGCTCCGGCCACGCTGGCGGTGCGCGCTGGTGGCAGCTTTGACGACGCAGCGTTGGCGCCGCTCGCTGCCGTGCCTTGCGCACCGGGCCCCAAGCGCGCCGCGCCGCCTAGTCACCTCGCTCAAATACAGCTGCTTGCTGACTGCAAACAAGTACGTATATTCTAACCACTGATCAAATGTTTACAATCTACATGTTATAACTTCGCATGTAAATAAAAAATTAATAAGGAATCAAGATGAACTTGTTATCGTGCTATTATGCTACAGGATTTCTTGAACATTTTTTCTAAGTTATTACTATCAATCAAATTTCCCTGAGTTTCGATGAGACGACCAACAATTGTCCTATACTAAAAAAATTAAATTTCTGCTGGCTTACAGATATGTTGTGATTTTAACAATTTCTGAGTGTAGGACCGGGATAACATGCCACGCAATTTTGTAGAACAAAGTAGCCGTTAATTTATATAGGTGTTAAAACAGTCAAAATTATTATTAGTCATTCTAGGTTTCCATAGATGTATGGATGGATATATTCATATGAAAATATATTAGGCATCCTGTACCATTTTAGGATATACTAACTAATTAATTACGTTCATATTGGTTTCCCACATATAAAATAAAAAATAATACTCTTCATTGAGTTGTTTGCTCATTTCTCAAACACGATACAAACACGGAAATAACCTTATAACCTAACCTGGTACCTAACCCGTATTGGCTATGTAATAAAAATGTTATTGATATATTCGCAGTACTATCCCTGCATAGAAATCGGGATAAAACAAAATCGTAACGTGAATGCGGACTGTCGAGTGCACGGGCTGTACATCACGGGCTTCCGACCGAACCCCATCTACACCGAAATATTAGCAGTAAGTACTTCCCTGTAACAGTCGACGATAGTCGCGTGTACGGGCTCTATTGCTGTGACTTCGTCGGTTCGTCTGCCTCACACCAGGCTCAATTTCGCCTATTCTATAACAACAAATACTAAAAATTGGTAAATTATAATTAATATCACAATGATAATAACCATTACAAACTAAGTGAACTAGTAAAGTAACGAAAAAAAACATAGCCATAGCAAAATAGTGGACATCATTTGTTTTTTAACGTTTCCAGAGTATGAGCTTTGTGGCTGAAGATTGGATGGAGAAAGACAACCCGACCGGCTCAGTCTCTTCGGAGCACAACCCACCGACGTTACCTCACGATTGTCCGAAGGTATGATTTATAATGTGTTTAATCTATGTCCTAGTATAACAAAGCTGAAGAGACTTTTGAATGCGCTTATCTCTAGAAGTAGAGGCGGATTTGAAAGTATTTTTTTGTGTATCTTGGAATATAGTTAACCACGACGTTAAGACCAATAGGACCGGAAATTCGCGGGAAAATCCTCAGGTAGCCACTAGTACGTCTATAAAACCAATGTTTGTTTGTTTCTTTATGCTACGGACTCTTAAATGATAGTAAATTATGTCTTAGTAAATATTTCGAATTCCCTGAAAAAAAAACTATATCTTTATGACAACATCTTTATCTAGAAACGCTCGCGGGATATAAAGTGTAGCCCTTAAGTATTTAAAAATATTAAAAGTATCTACGCTCAAAAGAAAATATTGAGCATCTTGGCGTTCATTGATAGAGGCCTAAGTCCAGCAGTGGACCGATAAAATCTGGTGGTGATAATGATTATGACATTACTTTTATGCATACATAAAATGACTTAATCTCTGACCCTACAACATAGCTTTTTTATTGTAAGTAAATAAATGTTGAATGAGAATACACAGACAGGATCATCGCGTAGTACTGATATATGTATCATAATATAATATATCTTCTATAACTCATGTTGGCTAACGTGAAGGAAGGGCGACGATGGTGCCCAAAATGTATACATCGATAAATATTTACTCTGTTATAGGTGTTCGTATGGGGGTTGAATGATAAAGACCAGCTGGGAGGCGTGAAGGGGTCAAAGGTCAAAGTGCCCGTGTTTTCCACGACTCTGAGCTCGTTACGGCCCGTGCATATTGCAGGCGGATCAAAGACGTTGTTCGTTGTCTCTCATGACGGCAAGGTATGATTTTTTATAATGATGACCAGAGTTTTTCAAAGTGGTCACTAAGTGACTTTTGAATCATAGGGTATATGGAATAAAAGCTTTAGTGCAGATAGATCAGTAACTGTTGCGCTTTGGTGGATGGCTTGTTCAACTAACGTCAATTGCTAACCACTGTATCAGATATACATATAGATAGAAATCAGAGCCTATCAGATCCAAAGGCGTTGTTTTAAGATGATTCGATCTCTTGGAACGTTCGTACCGACTATAATCAAGATTGATATTGTGTTGCCTAGTTGTACGCGTGTGGGGAGGGCACAAACGGGCGGCTAGGGCTGGGCAATAGTAACAACGTGTCTGCGCCGCGCGCCAACCCGCACCTGGCGCACGCGCTCGTGCGCCGCGTCGCAGTGCACTCGGGCGGCAAGCACGCGCTTGCGCTCACCGCCGACGGGAAGGTAAGTGTCCTCCTAGCGTTGGTGACATCATCAGCACACTTGGCTAATCAGCTAACTGTATTAAAATCTATAACTAGAATCTCTTCTGAAGTATGACCTGGCCAGACCTGGCCTTGATGAAGTCATCGTCACTAGCTTGCAGCTAATCTTATTAAGAACGGAGGAGGGATAGTATGTGCATGGAATTGAAATTGTGATATATTCATTCGATGATTATTAATATCGCAAACCATACAGTAATTCTCTGTTAATAAAAAATAATAGAAAATAATAAAAAATAAAGAAGAAACAAATTACTTGAAGTTGACCTACACTTAGAGACTTGTGAATCATTAATCCTCAATCGTTCGCCCGCGCGATCCCAAACATACGCACCAGAAGCGTTCCTCGCAGTTACCCAAGGTGTTAAATTGTCATTTTTATTTTCATTCACGGGCAAGCACGAATAAAATTGTCGACATCCACGTTTTCTTTTACTTAGTATTTTAATTTACACGTTACCTGCAGTGCTGCTTTGAAGCTATGTCAATATTTTCTGGCAACAGGTATATTCATGGGGCGAAGGCGAAGATGGAAAACTAGGACATGGTAATCGAGTAACCCTTGAAGTGCCACGGTTGATAGAGTCATTGTCCGATGAGCGCGTCGTTGGTATCGCGTGCGGCTCCGCCCACAGTGCATGCGTGACCGCTCGCGGACATCTGTACACGTGGGGTCTTGGGGAGTATGGCCGGCTCGGACACGGCGATGACGTCACACAGCTGAAGCCTAAAATGGTAAGAAGAAAATTGGTACCAATCAGAATGTTGGTTAATTAAATATTAGGCTGCTTTGTTGACTAAAAAAGTTGAAATACATAGAGGATGTGATCACTTCTTAAAATCTTTACATACAGAGACGTATGATATTATTCATAAAAAAATACCAAGCTACTCAGTGAATGTTCCGTGTAAAGGCCATGCACAAGCCCCTTTGTAAGAATATGCCTATTTGACACTCGTCGGTTCGTTTTGTATATCAATGTAGGATATATTATATTAATTCATAGGTAGAGGCGTTGTCAAGTTTCCGCGTCATTCAAGTGGCGTGTGGATCGCGTGACGCTCAGACACTGGCTCTCACAGCATGTGGCAAGGTGTTTTCCTGGGGCGATGGTGATTTCGGAAAATTAGGTAGGTATGCTTTTATTTTGTAGAATGTTTTGTTATACCTCCTAAATAGATCTTCGAACCTTAAAATATTCTAGACATGCTTGATGTGTTCCGTGGTTGAACCCAAAATTGTCCCAAGGCAATCACTTATTGCGTTCAGAATAAAAAGCGTGTAGATTTTATGCTAAGTTTCATTGTAATCTCTTCAGTTGTTTTTGCGTGAAAAAATAGCAAACTTATAATAGTAATAAATATTTTTTAAATAATAATAATATTACAAATTGTCTTAACTTTACGCGAATGTTATCCATTACAATAAAACTATTTTTACGGATTCAGTCCGCCCGTAACCATGGTTGCTGTAAAAATTCTGAAAAGTTGGGCTAGTTAAATAATGAAATAAACCGGCAATAGAATTCGTAAAAGTAGTTTTATTGTAACAAAATAACATTTTTGGTTTGTTATAAGTTTGCTATTTTTGTTTATCTACATATTCATTGACTGTGGAAGAACCATGAAAACAACCGTAAAATTTCAGGTCGTGGTGGATCAGATGGATGCGAGCTGCCCATGAATATAGAGAGGCTCAACACGCTCGGCGTTATACAAGTGGAGTGCGGCGCGCAGTTCAGTCTGGCGCTGACTAGAGATGGAGAGGTACGGATTTATGTAAAGATCTACGTGCGCTATATTTATGAAGGATGCTAGCGACTAGGTTTTTTGAATTTTAAACATTTTTTTGTTATAAAAGACAAAGGAGAACTCTGATTGATTGATTGCTGTAGCTTGGCATATATACATTCATAATACAATCATAGGATATAACATATTCATTATCTGGCGTTGTTCACGCGTTTCCTCCTCTCATCGCCATTGGGCTATCCGAAATCATAAAGTAGTACGAAACAAGCTTAGTCGTCACTAGCCGGTTCTTTTGCGCTATTTCTTGCCACTCACTTTCTCTTAATTGTTGGAATCTTTGGTAGTATTAAGCTTCACTCCCGTTCTACTAGTTCCACCTGACATCTTATGGAATATTTTCATAGGTTTGGACGTGGGGCAAGGGAGACTACTTCCGGCTGGGTCACGGGTGCGATGCGCACGTGCGCCGCCCCACCATCGTGGAAGCGCTGCGTGGACACCGCGTCATACACGTCGCGGTCGGCGCGCTGCACTGTCTAGCTGTCACGGCAGAGAATCAGGTTTGTATCTTACGGGAACGTAATTTATGTGACATCTGCCACAGTTAAATTTCAAATGACTGTCTATAATATAGCCTGCAATCAATTAATAAATTGTAATCCGCACTATCCACCATCCCTTGCAATTTAGTGCATTTTTTTTTCAATAGATCCGTCGATGTAAAATCATAAAATTGTGTAATACCATATAACGGAACGCAAATCGCGCGCTCACAGGCTGAACGTCATTGGCTACGTTGACCTCGTCGTAGTTCCGAGTCGTACACTACTCTTACGTAGTATTTGTATACTCTTTGCTTGATGCGCGATGCGGCATGTTATGTGGGATATGACACGTATCAGCGCCATAATCGCCCTTCTTGTGCAAAATTCGTACCCGTAACCGGAAGCTCACCGTGAACCTTGTACTTGTACAAGTCTGACCTTGATCATTGTGCAACTTGTACATAGGTGTGGGCGTGGGGTGACAACGACCACGGCCAACAGGGCAACGGCACCACGTGCGTGAACAGACGGCCAGCACTAGTGGCGGGCGTGGAGGGCGTGCAGCGCGCCGCGGCCGGATCGTCGCACTCGGCGGCGTGGGCCGTGCGCCCACCGCGCCCCGCTGCGCCGCACCAACCCGTGCCACTGCCTTTCCCCTCTCTCAAGGACCCGCTGGGTGCTCATAGTCTAGGTGAAAAATCGTTTTTTTATTATGTGCTAACATCAGATCTTGAGTCTTTGGATTCTATCACACTGGACGATATTAATATATAAATTTCACAAAAAAAAATAGAACAATATCCCTTCACTCTAGTATCCGATATTAGGACACGTTATGTATTTTTTCGCTGGGCACATAATTTTTTTAGACTTATAATATTTATATTCAGGTCTATATTCTGAAGAAGCCATAGTCGAGGAGCCTCAAGGGAATCGACCATCTTTAGCGGCGGCTGCGTTGTCCTTGGAGCCGCCTGTGGCGGTCCAGCACGCTCTCTCGCTCATTCTCCTCACCTTACACATCACGCAGGTAAGTTATTTTATTATAGTATAAGGGGGCAATAGAGCAATCGTAGCCTTTCGATTACTACTGAAGCGTCACAGATATCCGTGTTATGTTATGGAGACGTGTTGCCTTTCTTCAGTCTTACCAGCCAATAGGCCACATGAAACTCACAGAACGCGTCAGCACTATACGACGGTATCATGTATGCACGTACCATCCCGGCCGTGCCGCCTCAATTTAGCTGCAACATGACATTATCTATTACAGAGTTTGACAATATCATGCTTTGATAATGATAATGAAATCTATCGTCTAATAAGGCTGGGCTGAAAATTGTTACTGTGCGTGGCATGTTTTAAATTATAATTTAACCTATGTAATGTGTATGTGGGTCTATTTCTCAACTGAAGATATCGTACATAGGCCCGAGCACTGCTGGTAGAAGCTCTGCGCGCGCACGAGGCGTGCACGGTGCCGCCGATGTCGCTGGGACTGGACTCTGAGGACGACGATACTGAGACCGACGCAAGGACGGGCGGCGGCGAGGCTCCGGCGGATAGAGCCACATTACCGGTATGTATATATTTCTTTATACTGCATAGACTTGGTAACAAGCGAAAATACGCAATTGCGTTGCCCTTCTACACGAGTGGGTCGTTCTCTCGCTGGGCGAGCCGGACTTCGCACCGTAAGTATCGTGACAGCCGCATCACTACTCAAATCGTAAGATATGAAAAAAATATCACCGGTATTGAGCTAAAAGTATTTCCTCTGTCGTGTCGGCCCAACACAGAGGCAGTTTAGTAGGCATTTAGACAAACTAACAATAGGAGGCAATTGATAACTACCGGATATTAATTATGCCGAGACGTTGCCCGATCCACCCAATTGGCCACTACAATAGTAGCGTCCATAACAACGTTCTGATGGGGTAATAAACCGAACTGTCAACAATGATTCGACTAATGTCGATATTATTTACCGACGATACCGCTTACTCGATAAAATATTGTTTACTTTTCTTTTATTATAATGATATGATATAACAAGAATTGTATTATAAAAATATAACACTTTGTTACAATGTTGTCTTTATCGAGTAAGTATAGTGACAAAGTTGTTACAAAATTTTATTTAATTTTATTTAAATATTTTTGAATTTACATTTTTTTCTGCATTTGTTTTTTTTCCTACGTTCAAAATTGACATAACTAATCATACTAATAACAACTTATCGACATAATCTGCTAAGGTTGCGACGCGCGTCTCTACAAGCGGGTAGAAAAAGTGGCGGTTCCGGTCTTTTTTATTTATGACCACACCTCAGCATTGTTTCGGACTGTATTATAACATCTATGACTTTAATGTACTCGTAAATCCCCAGAGCGGCGCTAGCAGCCCGCTGAGCGGCTCGATATCGTCGCGCCACTCCGCCGTCATGTCGTCCAGCGCCGTGTCGGTGGCCGCCGCGACCATGACCGTGCAGCAGGCAGACGCCCCAAAGGTACATTAACTAAAACGGGAAACTCACTTGATATACCTGTCTGGTCTCCGTGTGTTCTGGGTAGCCTCTGTTGGTGTTGCACTTGACGGACATTGCAACAGACCTAAGTCCGCCGGACATATTAGATTAATATCGCTCTTCTTGATGTAACTTAAATGCCACTTTTAAAGCTGCGGGCAGATAAATATTGCCCTAAGCAGTGCCAAAGCTTAATGTTATGGAACAAAGTAATTCATTAGTTCAACTTTACTTGTTAATATTCGAAAATTAATATTTTCTTAACACATTAATGATAAATTTTTGTATGCTCCCACAGTTGGCGCTAGATGACTTCACATCTCAGCTCGGCGAGGCAGACGCCAGGGCCCTAGTGGACCTCCTGAAGTTGGCCGCAGCGGGGCGGGTCCCTAATGCATCTAACGCCGTCAAAGTTATCACAGACGTGCTTATGGGTAAGTTTTAATTCGATCCTAGTTCTAGATCTAGCGCTATTATATTCAACGGTATGGAAATGTAATTATTTTCTCGAACACAACAACAACATCAAAATGTTTTCAAATATTGTAGGGAACCCTATGTGATCTTCGGGCTCTGGTCGTGTTACAGGCCACCGCTACACGGCTGGCATTAGCGCTCGTCTCTTCACGATTCAGCGCTAGACTGTATCTAGTGAGTTGAGTGTCACTAGCCAGTCTGTCACGCCAGTGAAACGTGATGACGAGATACATGCATGCTGTGACGACGCGTAAATCCCTTTGACTCTAACAAAGCGACGACGCGCGCAATAGCTTCCCAAGATTCCATATTTTGCACAATGTGCACCTTAAATGTTTAAAAATAAAGATGAATTTGCTACAAGCGCAAAATATGAAGTGACGATTCGACTCTGCGTTATTTGAACTTTTCGTTCCATTAATGATGTTCGTCTGTATTTTCAGCGCTGTGCGTGTGTAAGGCGAGCGTGGCGCAGATGGTGGCAGAGGTGTGCGTGAGCGAGCTGGAGGAGGCGGCGGCGGGCGGAGCACGGGCACCGCCCCGCCCCGTTACAGTCGACAGTCCGCACCCGTACGCGGACGATACGGATATATCTGGTGAGAACAATAAAGATTTCCGTTGTGATGATATCTACAATATAACTGGATAACTAATAGATATGGAAGAATTTAACAAAATGAACATTGCTTATGACTGAGAATAGTAAGTGCCTCACTATACATATCAAGCAACAAAATTAATAGCTAGATATAGATAGATATCAAAACATGCGTTAATGACGCATGCACCGATAGCTATTAATATTGTTATTATAGCTATTAATATAAATTTTAAGTAAAAAATTTCTGAAATCTCTTGATATTTCGGAAATTTGTTACTGCAAAGAAGAAATTGAAAGATGGATTCATCAATTTGTATTGTAAATTATTCATTGTCATAATATTAGCAATAGTGGACATGCATGTGGTCTAACAGATTCAACTGACCATATATTATACAGACCAGTGATTCAACTAACCATATATTATACAGACCAGTGATTCGCGTTTGGAATACAGTTGTCCATAGCCTCAGTCACGCCATATTTTATACACTAAAGTTCCCAGTGGTTAAATAATAAACATGATTTTTTTCATGTAATCCAAAAAAAAAAAAAATAGTAGGGTCTGTAAATAATTTTGTCCCTGCGAAAACAAGTATTGTATGGAAGTATACTATAATTATATTGTTGGCAGGCGTCGTGAAGATACCGGGCGCTTCAACCCTGCGCGTGACGTTTGAACAGGGCTGCTCCACGGAGCGGCGCAACGACCCGCTCACCGTTTCCGACGGCGCCGGCAGGGTGCTGGCCACACGCTCTGGCCGCGAGCCCACCGACTGGGCCCAAGAGATTGTTGTTAATGGTATATACAATGTTTTATTGCATAGGGGATCAAAGAAGTGGTAGGAACCATTGTTGACTCACTACTCCAACATACATCCCGTCCCGTCTATTCGACTAGATCATTGAGATCTATTTTGCTCGAGACCAACTTGACTTAGCAGATCGTCACCTGCTATTTGAAATAGAAGAAGATGGCAAAGATTTCAGAGTTGACATTAAAATCTACAAATGCACAATAATTGTAAACGAACTCACTGAATCTTTCTTTTTTTTTTTTTTGTTAACGCGGGAAAACGCATTTACGCGACTTTACCTGCCCTAGGTGGGGTCCAGTAGAGTATAGTATAGTAGCGAATATTCACGAAAACCACGCGAGTGCACTCCGTGTCGCCTTTGTTAAGATGCCCCGGAAGAACAAGTCATCAGGGCACCTCGACGACTAGTCAGCCCCCGTAGGGACCGATTTCACATCCAAAGATGGGGTTGTCCCTCATAACAGTACAATTCCACCGTATTTGGGATAGCGTTATGGGGAGAGGTTCCCATCCTCGCACCTTTCCCCGTGCGCAAAGGCGCCGCCATCTTTTCCTCTTTTTTCCCCCTCTCTTTTTTCTTTCTCTTATAAGGACACAAAGAACGGCTCATCTTCGTGCTCTTTAGTCCCCTCTTATTCTCCCAAGGTGTGTCGGATCGCCCCAGGCTATTGAGCCCCACCGCCACGACAAGGCTTGAACCATGGTGGGAATATCTGCACCATCCTAGTGAAATGTTTAATTATTGGCGTCTTGAATGATTTAGGTGACGAGTTGCGCTGGCGGTTCACCAGCGACGGTTCGGTCAACGGGTGGGGCTGGCGATTCACGGTGCATCCTATACTGCCCACAAACTCCTATGCGGTTAGTATGTTTCTTTTAGTAGCAGATATGCGAAGAGTCAAGTAGGTAACTTGACTGTTCACACCATGTGCATATAGTGTTAATATATTTAGTAATATATTTTACTTTATATAAATTAAAATATATTGCAAATTTTTATACTTTCTTAATAATGTTTAAAACCTTGTTATAACATACAGTTTAATTTACAAGACTAAATAATTTTTTTATTTGGAAATCAGTGTTTAAAGTAACTAACTTAAAAACTATGGAGATATAATATTTTCTTATACAAAAGTAATTTTAACAAGGTTCATAGTTGACGTACAGAGTTTTATCTTTTTTTTCATAATACTAACAATTAGGAAATAGTAGCAAACCAATTTTAGGCAGCGATCTTGTTTGTTGAGCTGCGAGGAACTAGGTGATATTCATGTCTTCACTTAGATCGTGTTGGAATCTTTAGTTTAATTTTTGAGAAAGCACATGGGGAGCCGATTAAATATTTTACAATTTTGGCTAACAATACTATATCCGCTATTTTACATTCTTCTATTAGTGGAAACACATGGTGTATCCTACATCTTAGGTTATAGTTAGTGTCGAATGTTTTACATTGAAATTGAATGTACTTCAGGGATTTCATTATATTAATTCTACTCTATTGACATATAACAAATATTGCGGGTTCCAGAATTGTGCATTGTACTCTAGAACGCCACAAACGTATGAGCAAAATAGAACCTTGGTGACTTCTATACATTTAAAAAGTGAGCAACAGCTCATCACAAATCCTAAAATTGTAGATTTAGATTTATTTATTTGCTTCAAACATGGTAAACTTAGGTTACAAGAAATGTATATACATTTGGATCATTCATGTTTTACACTCTTAGAGGCATGCAAATGTAACAATAATTATTAAATAAGTAACAACGTCAATGGTAATCATAATAAGAATAAAAAAGTTGTCATTTAAAATTAAGCATTAAAATTAAATTAAAATCAAAAACATTAAATTAAAATTATAATACAAAAATAACACTAAATTAATTAATTTTGTAATCAATATATTGTTTTATGTCATAAGAAATACATTACATGAGCCATGTTATATAGTTCAGTCCGAAATTTGCGGATTGGTAGAATTTTAATGTCCTCTGGTAGTATATTAAATATTTTTGTACTCATATAATAACATTGTTTTGAGCATTTTCTTAGTCACGGAACTTTATCTATAACAAGTATATCCGGATTTCTAAAGTTTATATTTGGTTGAAATCAACTGACTATTACAAACATACTATTTTGCTTGACGAAAAGACACGTTTCATAAATATATATATAACGCCGGAAACGTAATTATTTTAGGTATCGTAGTAAAGGCTTGAATGACTCGGAAGGAGCTTTAAACATCATAGCTATAACACACTTTTTGTGCTATATATAATATAATATATTATAAAAACTTTATGTGAATGCGAAATGTTACCCCAAATAATTACGCCGTACCGAAGAACGGAGACAACATTAGCTGATATATTGATAATGTTGTTTTAAGGTGTGTGATTTTTCTCAAGTATTTTAGGGAATGTACAAATTTGTTTATTCGTTCTCGGACGTAATCTATGTACGACCTCTAGCTTAACTGATCATCCATTTTTACTCCTGAAATTTGGTTTCAGTCAGTTCTTTTATTTCCGTATATTCGATTGCTAAGGTCTCCGATTTTGTTTTGTAGAATCTCATATAGTTTGTTTTGGTCAAATTTACTTGCAGCTTATTTAAGCCCAGCCACCTTATCGCGGCCTTAGTGGTGTTCTTAATATCATCTTCATGACTAAGATATGGGTGAGCCTTATCTTCTGTGCTTACCGTGATTGTTATATCATCGGCGAAGAGGGTGCATTTATATTTTATAATAGTAGGCATTTCATTTAAGTAAATTATAAATAATAATGTGCCCAATATACTTCCCTGTGGAACTCCTTTTATATTACATTTGTGGTCTGAAACGTAACATTGGAATTCGTTGTTTTTGTTCACTTATTCTATTTGAACCTGTTGTTTGCGGCTACTTAGGCATGATCGGCACCACTCGTTTGGGATACCTCTAACTCCTATATATTCTAATTTTTTTGTAAGAATCGAATAGTCCACGAAATAAATGCCTTACTGAGATCAGAATGTATCACTGTTGTTTTTTTACAATTTATGCTGTCTAATATGTATGCATCATACATATTAGATATTTCTTCTAAATGAATGAGTATTCGTACACATAACGAGAAGATTTATCAGCTTTATAATATTAGTATCGATAATGTGTGTTACAGGAGAGCGGTACAGACCGCTACGTACTGTCGTGTCCGTCGGTGGAGCTGGCGTGGCGGCTGCTGGACGGGCCTCTGCTCAAGTCGGTCTCCAAGGATCACCACCTGGCGCCGCGGCTGGCGCAAGCTCTCGCCATCTGCGCGCAGATGCCTACGCTTTGTGAGTTATTTGATGTAATCCTACTCCTTCTAATATCAAATTCAAGTATTTTTATTTAACCTTTTTTTTATTAAGTACTACATACGTGTTATTCACGGATAGCATCGAAACTTGCCTAGACCCGCTACGATAATTGCTCCAATTAGTCATCAAATTAAATTTTCATCAATGTATGTATCTGGTACCAGCGTGGAAAGCGCGCGTATGGTGCGTACGGCGGCTGCGCGGCGTGGTATGCGTGGACGGCGGCGGCGGTGCGGCGGGCACGTGTGGTGCGGAGCCAGCGGCCGCTTCGAGCCCGGCAGCGCTGGCGCGGCTGCCGCAGCTGCTACAAGTACAATACGAGCACGAGGAGCCCGCGCTACGCACCGGCACGCATCTCATGCACACACATTACCTCAAGGTACTAGCATCCACTTCGCATACATGTGATCCACCTCACACAATGCTCAAGTACACGTAAGAGATATTACAGCTGAACTGTACCTGCAAGGTCAGTCCGACGACCCATTAGGCGGAATAAGTATCTTAATAACTTCGATATGTGCAGTTGGTGGGCGTCGGTAGTCGTCAGGTGGCTTTGACAGTTCCATTTCCTTTGCTGTATAAAATATCTTGGACAATTACGTCAACATATTGCTTGTAAATTGATAATATTGTTTTTATAATCCTTACAGGAGCTAGCGTGGCTGGCCTGCGGTTTGCGCGTAGACTCGCGTGTATGCAATGGTCCCGAGGCAGCACGGTGGGCGTGGTTCAAGCGCTATTGCCTATGCATGCGCACCGCGCACGCGTTACTGCGTCGCTTGCCCCTGCCGCCGCCCTTCCTCTCCGAGACACGCAAGCGACTGGCAGACCTCGGCGTATACAGCGCCGATGAGAGCCTCGACTCGAAGAACCCTTGGGAAGACAACGTCACGTTCACGAGGCAACACGATGAGCAACTGTTGCATTGGGTTAACAAGTGAGTGTTAAATATTTCGCGATATATGAGCATACACTTAGTCGCGGTACGTCCAATCTTGACGTATAACCTAGCGATTGGAATACTCGAATTCTAGAATTTATCTCTAACTTTAATGTTTTGTGACTTAGTTTAGAGCGTATCTTAAGCTTGTGTTACACAATATAACAAGATTTTATAGAAAACTTGAAATAAGAGAAATATTCTTTGATTAAAAGACGATACTTCCTTTATTTATTTCTACGACCCTTGTAAACGGCTGGAGTATGTAAAATTCCTTCACAATATCTGTGCACTTGACAATACTCAACACCTGCTTAACTTATCCAAAAATACAATACTGCGTATTTAAAGACAGCGCTCACAACTATTCATGGTCAAAGCGAGCGTGAAGGGGTCACATAACTGAGAGATTCACATAAATTGAGTGACTAGTACTCATGGAATGTGTTGTGTAGACGCCCAGAGGAGTGGTCCGGCTGGTGGGGCAGCGGCTCGCGCGGGTGCGCCGTGTATGGGTGGGGACACAACCACCGCGGGCAGCTGGGCGGCGTGGACGGAGCCAAAGTGCGTGCGCCCGTACCGTGTCAGGAGCTGGCCGCGCTTAGCCCCGTGCAGCTGGTGGGCGGCGAGCAAACACTGTTCGCAGTCACGCCTGACGGCAAGGTGTACGCGACAGGTGGGTGCATGCATATACGAGCATGTCTGAGTATTTTTATATATGGCAGGAAGCAGAGGTTATGCGTGGTCACGGCTGACATCGAAGAATATGCCACGGGTGCGTGCGCCTACGCCCGAAACCACAAGAATATATATTCCACAGTTGCGGCATATCCATTGACCTACATATTCGAATAGCGTATACCGTAGGCGCCACGTTGAAGTCATTTGAGCAAACCACGCACAATATTGATCATGTTTTTGCTCGTCTCATTTAAGAGTACCCTGCTACAGAAATATCACTTACATCTTGTGTGAATTCCATACACATAAATACAGAACAATCAAATCGCTAGGTGCCTATAAATGTTTCTATTTAGATATTTTGTCCTCATTTGAAGAAAGCATTATCTTCATTTTACTAATAACGTAGGTGGAGTCATTCAGCAGGTACAAAAACGATACTGTGATTATTTCAGGTTACGGCGCTGGCGGTCGCCTGGGCATCGGTGGTATAGACTCCGTGTCACTGCCAACTTTGATAGCTTCTATTCAACATGTATTTATTACCAAGGTATGAATATAAAGGAACACACAAAATTGACTTCTTTTATTTATTTTTTTATGAATAGTTGTTGGGTTATCTGGTACCTGTACACATCTGTCATATGCAGTCAATCTGCACCCTACTCCTGTTTAGCATAACACGGATCGCACGAAATACGAACAACATCGGTGCGTCACTGATTTGCAGTTTATTATAAATGAGAATAATTCTTGAAGAATGCATGTACCGACGCTAGCGCGCCTACATAGATCGCTTACTTTTCTCGGTCACGTGGCCCGCCGGGAGTCAAACTATCTGGAAAGAATCATACTAGGGGGCTACGTGGAGGGGAAAAGGGGAAGAGGTATAGCACCGATCCGATGATTGGGACCCATCCTACAATCAACTGCAACACACAGGCGGCAATACATTTAGCTCAGAATGGAAAAGCGAGCCCTCACCCACAACGCAGTTTTTGGTAGTCACGACCCTCAGACACGAGGATACGACGAAGAAGTGTATCTGCATTTGTACTCACAAAATGGTACCGATTGATCGATCTTCGCTTACGCTGTGATAAAAGAAGGAATAAGAGCGACGCTCTCGTGTCCTTTTCTTCTGCTCTTTGTCTTCGTATCGCCGATATTTTTTTTATAACGCCCCTTAGTAAACCTTTAGCTCAAGTTGGTTCTGTAGCTTCCCATATCAGCGCGTTCGAACAAACACACAATCTCTTCCAGATTTATGATGTTACTGTACATGTAAACATATATCAGGTGGCTTGTAACTCGGGTGGCAAGCACTGCCTCGCGCTCTCCGCCGACGGCGACGTGTACAGCTGGGGTGAGGGGGAGGACGGGAAGCTCGGCCACGGCAATAGAGTGTGAGTGGAACGTTTATATATAATGTCATGTCTTTCAACAAATGAATAACTCTTTATTTATGAGAACACACTGCACAACATAAGGAAGATTTTTTATTCTCTTTTTATTTTAGGGATCTTTGTCACATGAGGCGATGGGCCCATCGTAACCTTAACTTAGTATTACACCACCAGAGCAATCTCATCTTAACCTATAACTAGTCAATATCCTGCCTGCCGCCGACACTGGAGTACTCAGTATGCTTTAGCAACCAGCCACATCGAAAACTGGGAAATCACATAATCCTAGTAATATTAGTCTTTTATCCTCGAACCGGACTTCAAGGAAGCTTTCTATAATATTACACACACAATAATCTAAAGAAACACTAATTACTTTTGAGAATTACAACAATAGAAGTAACACACGAAGAGAAAAAAGTGAAAAAGTGTTATGGTGTTAGTATCTCACAAAACAGCATAATATTCTCGATTTTCAGGACTACCATTTCAGCTCTATTTTATTGCATTTTGTCGGTAGCGAGATTCAATTACAGCACATAAATCTAGTGGGCTATATTAAGCAATCGGTAATAAAAACTCAGCGCGTCGTTATATCTTACTAGCATCGCCCCGCGGTTTCACTCGTTTAATACAGGTCGTATTAGTCGCAGTGTCAATGGTACACAAGGAAATTACATCTTTTGTACAATGCACACCAGTAACAATACTTATTAACAACTACACATACTTGCACTAATCACATACTTATGATACACAATGCATACTAATGATATTTCCAACGGTGAACCCTCGTTGTGCAAGTTGATGATGAGGGTATGGTATCACAACTTACTATGTTTTGTTTTCTTTTATGGGATTGGTGTGATCGGCATATAGTAAATATATACGGATTATATTGATCAATATACGTTTACAGTTTTTGAGATATTGTAAAATAAAATGAATGAAGTAAAGAAGAAACATAGAACCAGACTTCAAATACCTGTCAATACCTGAAAAGGACAAGTTTAAATATTTTGTGAACATCGTTTTAAAATTCCAATTGCACCGACGGGAAAAAATAGGATTTTCATTCTTCTTTCCGATGACAGGATATTTAAAGTAATGTTAAATTTTTTAAATTACTTTCTTTTGTAGGAGCTACGATCGTCCGAAGCTGATCTCGGCTCTGTCTGGTCTGGAGGTGGTGGCTATAGCGTGCGGCGGCGCGCACTCGGCGTGTCTAACGGCGCGAGGCCGCATTTACACGTGGGGCAAGGGACGTTACGGGCGCCTCGGACACGGAGACTCCGAGGATCAGCTCGTGCCTAAGATGGTGAGTATTGTATAGCATACTAGATAGCGTCCGCGTTAGAGGTGTAGTTACAAAGTGCGCCGGCGCGCACTCGGCTTTTATGACGATGCGCGGTTACATCTCCACGTGCGAGGATCAGCCCGTGCCTAAGATGATGAGTATTATACTGTGTACTAGATAATGTCCACGTTGGAGGTGTGGTTACAAAGAGTGCGGCGCGCATTCGGTGTGTTTTACGTAACACGGCCGCATCTAGACCGACATTTTGCGTAGCACAGACAAGTGAACGTGAGACCGGAAGTCTTGAACTTTATTTTTCACTACATTTGTGAAAGTATAGTCGACCACGACACATAGATCGAAATACATTTATTACACGACAACTACTCCAACGGAACGTTTAATATTTTAGGTGGAGGCGCTGAACATATACCGCGTGATCGACGTGGCGTGCGGCTCGGGCGACGCGCAGACGCTGTGCATCACGGACGACGACAACGTGTGGTCCTGGGGCGACGGCGACTACGGCAAACTAGGTACTTAAATCACACAATATACTGCAAATTATGCCTGGTGTAGAAAGTTAATCTTTTTTGGCAACTTTTACTTTTGTTAAGAAACATGAAAGTCATAAATATGTGTTGATTAAATTTTCAAGAGAAACAGTATTCATTCGTTTTTCGTTTGTGGTTCAAACATAAAGTTATTTGATTTCAATAAGGTGCTTTTTCTTAAGGTCGAGGTGGTTCTGAGGGATGCAAATTGCCTACGCGGATAGACTGCTTGAAAGGGCTGAGGGTCATAAAGGTGGAGTGTGGATCACAGTTCTCCGTAGCACTCTGTCAGTGTGGAAGTGTCTACACTTGGTGAGTAGTATTTTCTCCTTCCTCCCCTCCAACAGGCCACCGGAAACTCGCACACTACACAAAATGCGGAGCGGAGAGGCACCTCTCCAGTCATGCCGGCTAATCTGGCTCCAGCGCTGTATCCTCCTGTCTCTTGTTAAATGTGTCTGATATTTTCATAAACAATATTACACATTCCTACACTCCGCTTTACCATACCGCTTTACCTTAGACATAGCACAAATAAACGGCAACCGCTGGCAACTAAGTAAATACATTTTATCGCAAACCGAATGAGACTGTAATTTCTAGTTCCGGTCTATACAGTGTTATGTTAACTGCTTCTAATTCATCACACAACTCTGTGTAATATTTTAGTACTCATTGCAGTTGGTTTCTTGGCGTGGCGTTTATGGCTCTGACATTACCAGTATCCAGTTCCATAGAGATCAGTGACGATGGTAGTGTATATTGTTCATGGTACAGTGTATGTACGTGTTGCGCAGGGGCAAGGGCGACTACCACCGGCTGGGGCACGGCACGTACGAGCACGTGCGCCGCCCCATGCGCGTCACCGGCATGCAGGGCAAGATGATCGTCTCTATCGCGACAGGTACCACTTTATATTCATTTTCCCTCTATATTCGTCTTTGTTTATCTGACACGTGTTTTTTATACTAGACTGAAGGGGCGCTGAGCCGATGAGCGCCTCTTGCTCAGCTCAGCTGGCCTCATGGACTGTATATTTGTCGCGTGCATAACAAAAATTTCGTTTGTGTCCTGGTCCAAAAAAAGCCTACGTTTGTTATATTCTAGGCAGCCTGCACTGTGTGGCGTGCACAGACACTGGCGAGGTGTACACCTGGGGCGATAACGACGAGGGGCAGCTTGGAGATGGCACCACGCTAGCGGCGCAGAGGCCAAGGCTTCTCGTCGCGCTACAGGTACGGCTGCAGTTCTGTTGTTCTTTTCGTCCATTGTCCTCGCTTAGCACCACTGTGGCCGTCACCGATCGACACTATTGGTTCTACATATTTTCACTCCATGCAAAGCGTGTTCGTGGAAGGTTTTACTACAAATACTGAACTTGTATACATATGAGTGCGTTATCCTGCAGGGTAAGCGAGTGAGCCGAGTGGCATGCGGAAGTGCACACACGGTGGCGCTGTGCGTCGAGAGCGCGCGCGCGCCTCGCCCTCCGCCGCCGCCGCCTCTCGAGTGCCATCTGCTACGTGACATGCCGCTGGAAGTGCTTGCCAACAGACTCGTGAGTGACAAATCTGACTCTCTTTTTATTTGAGTGAAAATCCTCCACTAGACAAGTGGCATCTACGATAGTAGGATAGAATAGATAAAAATAAACAATATACTATTACTGTAATTTGTAGCTTAGTCAAATAAATGAAAGGATTCGTCGGAACGACTTATTTCTTCTCATTGAAATTATAGCCAATTGGTACTTTTGCGGAACGACTTCGGTTACGAGCGTACCAAACGTAGCGAACGCTAGCTCCTTGTAGTTTACGATAAAAATGGCGACTTTTGATCAGCTGTTCGATAATACTAATATTTTTGCATGGTGTATGCAAGTGCTATCAAACACCTGTAGAGGAAACCCCGAACTGTCCACTTGTCTAAACTAAGTCAACGCGAGCGCATTCAGTTAGTTTTCTGCAAGGCAGGAATCTATAGCTTAAGAGTTATAACGACCCCATAGACTAAGAAATATTGTAGATAACTGGCTGAATGGGTTGATTCTTTAGGTATGATTTGTGCTAGTAATTTATTTTAAGTAAACTTTGTGTGTCTGTATGTGGTGTCATAGCAATCGTATCTTAAGCTATTTTGATGTGATTTAACTCCATTGACCCTCAGATGAGAACGTCGGTGACTGCATGTAATGTAAAACGTTTTATGTTTTCGCTTAAATAAAAAAGAGAATAGAATTTTTCATAATCTTTGGTTATTTTCAGGTGTTACTCCATCAGTTCTCCGAGCTAGTCTGTCCTAACCTAGCACTGCTGATCCTGGAAGAACCCTTTGATCAACTGAGAACACTACTATTCTACAGTGTCAAAGAAGCGGCATTTAGAAGGGTATGTCTGTGTTTTTACTTTAAATTCCTTATCTCAATAAATTAAAAAATACCTAAATTATGATTGTATTTTCAAACATTTTGTATATAAAATTTAAATTGTATGTTTCATCTTTGTAAGGACCCTTGGCCTACTCAAAGTACGGTTGATAATAATCTTTTAAAAATATATAACAATATTCAACTATTACTTTTGAATTAAATTGCCTTGTTCTCATGCACAAAAGTAGTATGAAGTCTGTAGTTTCCCTTAGTTTACACACAAGTGCTAGTGCACGGAATAGAGTATATTATTTTGAAGAGGTAATTGTTGAACATGCGAACGATGATCTATTAATAAATGTTTAATTTATAGTACATAACAATGTTCATACCAAAGCCAAAATTGTCGAAATGATTGTTAGCAGTCTTGTTTTAAAGCCTGTTTTTGTGTGTAGGCGATCACGGCGACGATGGTGCGCGAGCGTCAGCACGGTCCTGTTGTAGAGTTATCGCGCGTGGCGGCGCGGCGGGCGCGGCGCGGGGGCGCGGGGTTGGCGGGCGCGGGCGGCATGCGCTCCGTGTTCGGCCAGATGGTGGCGCGCCTGCCCTCCCTGACGCCCGACGCGCTCGCGCTACCGCACCGCGTATGGAAGGTCAAGTTTGTCGGTCAGTTTCGGGTGTATTTATTTGTGTAATAATAAATAAACTTGACTAGGTATCATATTATACAAGTGTCTCATACCTGATACAGCATCAGTATTTAGTAATAATTATACATAGTAATAGCATACTAGCGTGCAGGCCTTGTGCTGCACGTCGGTGACCATACAGCTAGTGGCAGTCCTGTCCAGGCGTCTGTATGTGGTATCAGAATAGTTGGATCTTTCTATTTGGTAGAGGTTTTCAACTCCATCTATCCTCAGGTGAGAGCGTCGATGACTGCGGCGGCGGCTATAGCGAGAGCATCGCGGAGATGTGCGAGGAGCTGCAAAACGGATCGCTGCCCCTGCTCATGGCGACGCCAAACGGGCGCGGTGACGCAGGAGCCTCGCGCGACGCCTTCCTACTCAACCCCACCGCCAGCACGCCGCTGCACCTCAACTGCTTTCGCTTCCTCGGTAACATTATACAGAATGTACAACACATGAACTTCTAGTTAGAGCATTGCGGATCCGTGGAACTGCAGAAAAGCTCATAGCGGGGCGATGTTCTAAGAAAGTCTTGGTGCCATTTTAAAACAACAACATATGATGTCATAATGATTTTTCAGGTGTGCTGATGGGTATCGCGATGCGCACGGGATCGCCGCTGTCGCTGTCTCTGGCGGAGGGCGTGTGGCGGCAGCTGGCGGGGCTGCCGCTGCGGCCACAGGACCTGGCCGAGGTGGACAAGGATTTCCTGCCCGCGCTGCTCTGTATACGGGACATGGGGCCCAACAACAAGGTACTTGCAGGCGTGCTGATGGGTATCGCGATGCACACTTGACGTCGCTTGTGCGTAGGGCGTGCTTCGGCATCTACACAACCTGGACAACGTGCATATGAGTTAAGTGCAATTATCCATTACTTACACTCATCAACCTCCCTTGAAGCATAGCCATTACTCGAAGGAAATCAATAATGTTTCACAGGCAAATTTATCGCTCTTAATCTTTCTCTACAACCTTTAATACAACATCATTTCCCAGAGACAGATATTGTAAATAATATTAAAATCATCTTTAGAGACGGAAAGTGATGTGCTATTTTTTGTTTGATTGCTTATTTGTAAAACAACCCTTTATCGCATTACCTCTTGCTGACATTCAAAAGCTACTGAGGGGCTTCGAATGTTCGAAACACATTTTTGCGTGCAGTACGTACACTGATACGTATACTTGCGTTCTCACACTGCACTTACGATAAAATCATCCAACCGTGCTAAAATTGTAAGTGAAGGTTGGAAACCGACATCTGTGTAGGAACTGCAGAACCTGGAGTTGCCTTTCTCGATCCCGTCGGCGGCGGGGCACGAGGTGTCGCTGTCAACACGCTACAAGCGCGTCACGCCGCAGAACAAGGACGAATACGTGCAGTTGGCGCTACACTACAGGTATTGACAGCATAAGTTATTTTATTTTACAATTATGTAATATATTTCAGTTCCCAGTGCTTATCATGGACACCATGACAGACGTAAACCACACGAGATTGATATTAGCATATGCCAGTTCTCAGTATATATATATATCCTCAGACTGCACGAGTTCGACGAACAAGTGCGCGCGGTGAGAGACGGCGTGTCGCGCGTTGTGCCGGCGCCGCTGCTGGCGCTGTTCGGCGCCGCCGAGCTGGAGGCGCTCGTGTGCGGCTCGCCCGACATACCCGTGCAAGTGCTGCGGGCCTCTGCCACCTATAAAGGTAAATTACCGCCAGCTACTTGCTTACAACCAGCATGGCAATGAACAAATTACTTAAGCCATAGCTTCTTATTCAATGTGGGCGTATGCGATATGATATCAGATTTTTTTGTGCATATAAATATTAGAATTTAAATATAACACTACATTTCCGACTTAGGCGGACTTATCGCTTCTGCATTGGCTTTCTTACCTCATGACGATGAGTATAGTTTGCCGACCACATTTACGATTTTTTCACATGCAAACTATGTTAATTTCTATATATAGGCATAGACCCGAACGCGCCGCTGGTGCAGTGGTTCTGGGAGGTGATGGAGGAGTTGTCCGGTAGCGAGCGCGCGCTGTTCCTGCGCTTCGTGTGGGGCCGCACTCGACTGCCGCGCGCGCCGCAGGACCCGCGCCAGAGGGACTTCGTACTGCAGGTAGCTACAGCTCACATAGACCCTCTATGTGCTATGTATATCTATGGTGCAGTAGACACGGATAACACAGCGTAACTTTGCGCTGATGCTCTAGCGCAGTCGCAGTGTAGTAAATAGCCCACTGTGTTAACGCAATTGCGTTCGTCGCATTAAGTGAGCCGGGGGTACCGTTGCGCTGCTAACGCAACAGGACGGTGAATAGTGCAAAGTGCCGCACTTAGTCCACGGCGCTGCAGCGCACGGCTGCACAGTAGCTCACAGTGGTGCTATATTTTCAGGTGTTGGACAAGTATCAGCCACCGGACCACTTCCTTCCAGAGAGCTACACGTGTTTCTTCCTTCTCAAGATGCCAAGATATTCGTGCAAGTCTGTTTTACGGGAGAAGCTTAGGTTCGTTATAACATTAATTATAGTGTTAAGTGTTGTTAGCTAATTTTTTCCATGTCAAGGTGTTAACTATTATTACTGTTCAGGTACGCTATTCACTTCTGCAAGAGCATCGACACGGACGAGTATGCGCGTGTGGCTCTGAGCGCGGCCGAGCGTGTGTCCTCCGAGGAGTCGGACTCCGACGACACGCAGCCGCACGCGCAGCACATAGAAATACTAGCCGCGCGTCCGCCGATGTGGCTGTAACACGCCTCCTCGACACACTCGGAACTCATTCTGTATCCTCATCCCGCCCCCGCGACTCGTCTCCTCATGACATCTCGTCCACGAATAAGTGGGTGGGACAAGTAGTCCTACCCTAATCCTGCCTTCTGGTGGAGATCCACCCCTTCTATCCCACCACCACTACACACACTGCCGTTAACATCATAACTTGAATATTATGGATAGAATATGTTTGGTTTCGTAGAAATGTACGTGAATGTCGATAATTATTATAAATCACTTTACAAATTCTATCGCGATCCTCGTAACTTGATTGACCATATAATATTCTTTAACTACATTTATATAGTCAATTTACTAGTAAAATAAGTCTAGAAATTCTGTTCCATGCGACAAGGAAAGAAAATAAGAAGTATACGGGAATTTCTAAAAATCCTATAAGGTGGTGGTATCTGATAAAGGTAGAAAAATAATTAATCATTAAGGTCGATATAAAATGGGACCAATGGAGTTAACATACTAGAAAGTAAAAAGCTGAGGGCAATCCATCATCTTGATACACCTACCTAATTATTCTTAAATAAGGCATAAAAATAATAGTGAATATTGTAGACGTCTAATAAGCCAAATACATTATCAATTTTCTGAATATAGAACTATGTTATGCCAAACTAAATTATCTTGTAAAGTTATTTAAGTTCGGAACTGCGAATTATGGAGTTAAAAATGTTAAATAATAAAGCATTATTGTCTTCCTTCGTAACGCATAAATTATGATATTTCATTTCTTTTTATCAATAATATAATGTCGTTAAATGCGCGTTAATTTACTATCCATAATGTTCTTGTAAATTAATATAATTCAACTTAATGTTCAAATGTTAACATGTAATAAGATACCAATGCTATAGTTGTGCACATATCAAACACAAATCAGCATATTTGTAACACTAAACTCTCACAATACAACATATACGTACACACAATATATAGAACAATTATATTTTTATCATTAGCAACACCAGGTCAATGTGGGTACATAGATATAATTAAGTTGAACCGATTTCATATTCAACTGTCATTATAAAGCATCCGGATTGTACAGAAACATTTTTTTGCAACAATTGAAACATGTTTTCTTGAAATGACAACATCACGCGGCATTTGTTTAAGTTGTTTTTACAACGCGCTTAATATGACAGTTGAACATCTATTAAGGGACGGGTTTGAGTCGGTCACTAAGTATCTTGGCATTTTTCTAAATTATTAGTTAGTATACAAAATTTGTGTACTAGGAAAATATTTTCTATCCAGGAAGTAGATCAGATGCTAGTAACATATGATCTCATTTTATCTGGACCAACAACACCTAGTAGGACACAATATAAATCGGGGCTTGCTTGTCTAATTTATTTACTGTATCGGTTTTGTTTTCAAAACTAAGCTCAGTAGATTCAAGGTTTTAAATGCTTCCAATTACCTACATTGACTGTTCTATATACCTAATTAAATATTTAGCATTTAAACATTTAATCAATATTTTCATGATAAATTGATCGAAATGGACGCTACATTTCTGTAACCCTTAATAGATCTGGTAAGTAAGAATATAGAAGTAAGATGATTGAGCCAATAACATTTTAAGCTTGAATCTATGGTATTTTTTGATCTCATCGGAACATATTTTTCATTTTCATTGTACCACAATATATTCTGTAATAATATACTTAATGTTAACAAGGTTCATTATGTAATAAGAACAAAAACACAAGATAATATATGTACAACATATATTGTATTGTTTTACCAATACCAATACAACGAGAACTGTATTAATAGATTGAATGTCAAAAACATTCCATCCATAAGTGTTTGTTAATCGATTAATCTCTATGAATGATATTAAAGTGTGAAATGTGAAAGAGTATGCAAGACTTAGTGGCACTGAAAGTATGATAATTACTGTGGTTACGAAGGGTCGCAGGTGATAACAAGTAGTGTACACTGCTGTCTATATGCATAAGTTATGTTGCACTTGCTATATATTCCTTCATCAGAAAGCTAGTCACGTTGTTGCAAATGTTTTAATGAAACAGTATTTATTTTATTTAATAAGAACCAGTAGAACATGTATGTTAAGTAGTAATCAAATTATTTTAATTTATAAATGTGAATATCATGAAGTGAAGTCGCTCTACCTTCTAAATGGTTTTGGTGCTTTTGCATTTTTAACTGAAAAGCACAAAAAAGCCTTATAAAGAATTTTCTATTTTAAGTGTATGTTTAAATCTTATAATAAGGTATGATTAATGATGTAATTATTTGTACCAAAGAAATTAATCATGAAATGTCCTTTTATTTTTCACTTTAGATTTCTAAAATGATGTAATTTGCTAATTGTAATCAAATAAACTGAAAAACGAATTGTGAATTAATATTAAGTATGCCGCATTGAGAGAAGAATAGATTACATATTAACTACTTAAAAAATATTCTACCATCATCATCAGCCATATCAATTTGGATATAGACTTGTTTTTATTTTCTCCTCTTTCCAAATGAATCTAGAAATAAAACTCTTAGGTGAAACATTTTAAATAGTTATTGGATAGACGAAAAAAATTGAAATAAAAGTTTAGATATAAAAACCGAAACAGGTATTTGTTATATATGTTACATAGTATGCAAATAGATATTTAGTATTATCTATTTGCTGAAATATATTGTGAACAGTAAAACCCATTCAGGGTTGAAGTCTTCTTTTTAAAACACATCCTTTACAAGGTTTTGGTAGCAATCTCTTTCTTCTAAGTCGGCCGTTTCCAGCCACCTGGTAAATAAACATTTTTCTAATCTATTGATTATAGTTGGGCATGGGCAGTCCACATTCAGCGCCATCTAGTGTAGATATAACAAAATAGCACATAACTTCATTAAAAGTGTGAACTACCTTTGGTGATAGTTTAAATATAATATTATAATGTTACACACATTCAGTGATAGTATACGGTTCGTTTCAAACAGTTGTTGATAGTATTGTGCTGGATGGGTTAGTCTCATCAGAAAGCTTTTAAGCCATAGTTGGTACTGGCGATATATGTACACTATTATATATTTTCTTTTTAACCATTAGATAGAAATTGCTGAGTCACATAGTGTTAGATTCATCGACCTTCACATTCAAGCCCATTCCTTTCTCCCAAACGAGTGAGTAATTGCTTTTCATTGTCTAACCATTATCAATATTTAAAGCCGATTTGTTATTAAAATAACATTAATTGGATATATCCAACTAAGCCATTTAATTCCATATAAGGGGAATGGTGATGTTAATATATTATAAAGTATTTATGCTAGTGTGTGAAATCATATTTAGAATGAATAGCTAATTTGTTTGGTCACAATAAAAGGACATCAAAAATTTACGATTATGAGTTTGTCCAGAAAGGAGTAAACATGTCTAAACATGTTATAGCTTCATATTTAAATATCTAGATTTTTAGTTATATATTTTACTACTACTACTACTACTACCTTCCACCTCATCGTATTTACTCATTTGCTACCACTTATTGTTTGGCAACTTTGAAACATTTCCAGCATTGCACACTTAATCCAGATAACTCCTATTTCCCTCAGGTCATAATTGTAAGGATAAAGAGAGTGGTCTTACATTTGGGGATGTGCTTTTTGGAATTACATTCTAGAGACGACATTTTTCCTTACGAAAAATGGATTTACTTGTTTATTGGAACACTGGAATAAAAATAGTTCATTTCAATACTAACTGAATATGATCAAATTAAACTACACCAACTTGATTTCAGTTGCACACTATGCTTTGAATATTGTATGCTATGCCTATTTTGTATATGATGTGAAATAAATAAAAGATAATTTATTAAGAATTTTTTATTATTTTTTTGTTCACTGACACAAGTGAGATTTTACATGATTAAATGTTCTTACTAAATGATTCATTGCCCTTATGGAGAAATCACCTAAAATCTAGGATTAGTAGGATTATTTTGATTTTTTAGGTTTAAGAGTGAAATATAAGATGATAGCTCCGAAGACTGCATAAGTGGCTTTTGCTGTCTGAAAATACAAAAATGTACAATTAACATACATTTTTTTTTATAAAATCTACTACAAGAGTATGTGTATTCATTTTGAAAGGATAGAAAGTAAGATTGTCTGTATGTATCCTACTTTGAGGCGAATTATACCATTGTACTAAAAATATTTGGATAAACAAGTTTGGATGTATCCATAATAATTTTACAAAGATGCAGAGATTGTGTATCAGGAGATACCTTTACTATTTGAATAACATAATTCATGCTATATACTATCACATTACAACCATGGGAGCTGAGTATACGGATGAACACTCACGGTACCGCTAATTAAATGTACAATTAAAGACTCTATTCAATAATGTATCACTTGTGGTGATCCAATCTATCCCTCTCCATTTTAATTCAATTGTCCTTAGATTCAATGACAGTCAGCTAGTAAAGAAATATGTACGATATGGAAAGTGTTGGTCTGGGTGCACCAATCCGTCATCATAGTAATAGTGAATACTATGCTATAAATACTATTTCACTGATACACCAATTCAATTATGTAGCTAAGCATCTAAGTCTACTTCTATGCAACGAAAAGCAAAGCACATATTAAAAAAGATTCAGCCAGGTTTCATGTCTTTCTACAAGAGAAATAGCTCCTATCTACATTCATAATGGTCCATCATAAGTTATTTATACCTCGAATGTTGATTTAATACTAATACTTTGAACTTGGCAATGAACTTACATTGGCTCTTCCTTTATTTGTGCTGCTGTTGAAGTATTTGGAAAGACCCTTCAATTGGGATTCATCTACAGATTCTCCACCAGCCATTCTGCAAATATACAAAGAAAGATAACTATATGTAAGGTTTATAGCAATGTTTAAATATTTTTTCTAGATATTATTCAATTAATACACAAAATATAGTTACCTGTTAAGATATTTTACTCTAAAGAGATCTTATGTAATGTAATTACAACCTCAAATTTTTTAGTCGCTATAGACGAATGACAAATGACAATGACAGTTGACACTACAAAGCAGACACATTTGACAAATATGTGATGAGGATCAAACACGACACTGTCAAAGGTTGAGCGATCGGATGGTGATATCATTTTTAATCTCGATGTAAATTTTCGCTAACATTCATTTTACGGAATACTCTAGAGTGATTCAGTGCGTCTTCGGACTGCTTTTGAAAAACTTCTGGTAGATATAAATAACTGCACATAATCCGAGTGTGTATTTTGATACCTGTAGAGCAATATACGAATAATATATTATTACTAATAGGTAATTCCGGCAGACGGGGCGCTCGGGCGTACCGAACGACGAAGATGCATCTTCTGTTGCAATAACTTTGTGTGTTGCACGATAACAGTATATAGTATACATTCAGGTTATGAATCTAAGTGTGCTTTCCACTTTTTATACCAATGAACCCAGTCTTACCACCACTAGTCACAGTTTAGCCTGACCACTACCGCGTATCGTTACAGCGAGCTTGTGGAGGTTGCTCGAAATCTCCACTTATTATTTTGATCTTTTTCAAAATACTGACAGGGAAGCAAGTGTACGCACTAGTAGATTCTACCGGGATCTTATCACACCCGCCACCGCTCACCTTCACTCACCATATTGGTCATGAAGGTCGGCTGCTAGCAAGTCGCAAGTGATCAGACTGAATCACAACACGACTGGGAATACATCTGTATAACAAATGAAAGACTACCCTGAGAGTTTACGAATATGAGATCCACATAAAACTGTTGCAGCAGCTGCATTTTCCTTATGATCCAGCATTTTTGATGGAGATTGTGGTACCGTCGTCGTTCGAAAATTATTCAGTAATATAACTACCCGTGGGCCGTGTGTGTAACTCTCGTGACTCGCCTTGGCACCGCTCGCCTGGCCAGCGCTCGTCCGAGCAGAAAGTACCGACACAAGAATTGTCCCGAAATAGGCACTCCGTTTGAAGAGGACGCGGGAGAAGGGTATTAAACTTTGTTTATATTTGACGACCAGCTAGCGCAGTGGTAACATAGACCGTAAAATCATCACTTCAATCATGTGTTTCTAAAGTGCAAATCTTAAATATTTACAATTTCTTAAATTTATGAAAAAATATTATTTCCCTTGCCTAAAGTCAAATCACACCGATAAGACCACAAATATTATAATAATTTATATTATTTAATTATTTATAGCCGTGCATAAATGCATTTCACCGCGAAACCAAAAAAGAAATAAAAAATATTATTTTAAGTAAATGAAAATGTCAGTGAAATAATAATTTGCTTTTCTTCTGTTACGTGGGCACATAACATTGAAAGATGAACGTGATGAAAGAACCTTATCTCATTTGTATATTTTATTCTAAAAACTTTAAATAGATAATTAGGATCACAATTTTTAAGTATTTGATACCTACGTGAATTATTGCAAGTTTTGATATATTGTAATTCCAAATTTATAAAATTAAACACCTTGTCCAAACTCACTTGCATATTGGAAAAGTCATAAACAACTATATAGAAATACTAGTCACAAAGTTGAAGTGGAATTTCTAATAGTATATGCAAACAAATAGTCGCAGCAGCCAGTTGGAGAGAGGACAGTTGTCCTTAACCATAAAATGACTTCTCCTTTAAGCCATATAGGTACACTCTTTTACAAACCGTACGAAAACTACGGCATAACATAAGTAAGAGATGCCTCCGAGATGATCTTAATTCAATTGCAATGAATTCGAAGTACTTTTTAAACTTTGTGTAAATTATTAATTACATTTAACTTGTTTTTGCTTACATTTGCTCGGCCGCGATTAGTCTCACTATTGAAATACCGCCTGAATCCTTTTAATTTCGGATCATCTTCTACATCACCTGCCATTGTTTTTATTGATTTCGAGGTCCTATTTTAATGGTATCGATGAAAATTATTTTTGAAGGTAAACAACACGTCAAATTACATGAATTTCGTCTACTTTTTTAATTAAATGTAACTGGCCAAATACATAATAAACGCATTATATGAAGGTATTTGTTCGACGTACGAGCAGGTATCTTTTTAGAGCACGTATTATGCCATTTAAGTAATATGGATTTGGCCATCGTCATTACAGCCGATACAAGTCAGCAATTAAAAAAATTGAAATTAAAAGAAAATGATTGTTTATCTTAGGTCAGAGCAGATCTCATTTGTCGCTACCATGGTTCAAGCCTTGACGTGGCGGTGGGGTTCAGTAGCTTGAGGTGAATCGAGAACACCTTGAGCGAAGCCACTACATTATCCCGAAGTTCGTGGGGTTGTCATGTAGTGCGGGACAACCTCATCTGTGAAGGTGGAGGCGGTCCCTTACCTCACTAACGGCGGCACAGATGCCACTCGGCTTTTGTGGATATTCGGCACTATAATGTGCCGCAAGCCCCACACACCACTGGATCCCACCCGGGGCAAGTGAAGGCACGTAAATGCGCTTCCCCGTATCAACAAAAAAAAGTCTTCTTTGGGGAAATATAATTCTCTAAAGTTGTAAGTCCATAATTTTTTGTACCCTATCCCCTTGTGAAATTTTCTTTACGTTATTAAGAATTCCCACTGAAATGATTTACTTCAATCGTATGATCTATAGATCACATGATTGAAGTTAATCTTCCTTAGTTATACGAAACGGCTATGCGAATAATAGAGAAAGAAAATATGTGCTCGCGCTTCTTTTACCCATACAGCATTGTTTTCAGGTTTAAAGTATATGATGTACCCCTTATTGTGCCACACAAAGACTAAGTTAACATTATAAACAATTAAAAGACTACTTTTAAAGCTATTTATTTATTTGTAAAACCTGAACTGTGATGGAGTATTTGTAAAACCAGAACTGTGATGGAGTCTTGTCTTGCAGAGTGTACTCTGCAAGACAAGACTCCATCACAAGGCGGGGTGGGATTCCTCGTGATTAACTCCCTCATAGGCAACATCGTCGAAATCTCTAGTGTGTCGAGTAGGGTGGCGTATCTCATACTTAAACTCACTAAGAGGTACAGCCTCAAAATGATACAAGTATCGACACGTTCCGGTGACTACGCGGAGGCAACTTATGTGGATGTCTTAAAGACCTTACATAGCACCTGTATGGCCTACTTTAATGTTGTTATGGGGACTTTCATGCCAGAGTGGGAGTACGAGATGGTGTAAAATCGAGTCGGGGATCACACGGAGTCGGAAGTCCAAATCGCAGGGACAAATACTGATATACTTCCTCGAGAAATTCTCTTCTTGATGAACTCTTATTTTAAGGAAGTGGACACGGCAAAGCCCCGATACTATGACGAGGAACGAGATTGACTTTATTATGACGGACCGAAAGCATATATTTAGGGATGCCTCCGTGATCAACAGGTTTACAACCAGAAGTGATCACCGATTTGTTAGGGGCTCTCTGAATATAGGCCTCGAACCGAGCATGTCTGATTAGTACAGCCAACACTCCGACCTACTTTCCGATGAGCCATGGTAAGTTCCGAAAAATTTCAACTGTAATTAAAAAATCGGTTCGATGCCCTAGATATGTCGGAAACTACAATGGCAATTGACGAGGCCATGAGTGGCGTGATTGGTTGCTTATTGTAGGCGTAAGTATACGAGCAGGAAAGCTAAGCCCTCGGATGAGACGCTTGGACTTATGAGGGAACGCAAAGCACACGAAGACGTTACGTCTGCCGATGTCAAGTTTCTTTCAAAGCGAATCCGCAAACTAATACGCCGAGACCTTCGCAGCTCAAGGGGGGTCACCAAAGCGATTGAGCGCAATAGAAGGTTGTAGGTTTTTGTGGAGAAGGTTGGAACAAGTCATCTGACAAAGGTTAGGATTAATCATAATAATTGTAACTGATTCTAAAAGTGGCTTGCTTCACCTGATTTCATGTGCTAAAGGTAAATGGGCTAGAACTGAGGCTTTCCTCATTATTAAGTGTATTTACGAATTAATTCATAATGGGGTAAACGTTTGTCTGCAATGGGTACCTCTAAGTCGTATACCGAGGGCTGGTTCCACAGTACAGTTGTGCGAGGTAAGAAGTGGCGTTTAAACAGCACTATTGTGGTTTTACGGACATCAAGGTGATGGGCGTGGAACTTAGAGTACTGTCGCGGTGTCCGAAGATGGAATTCTGGTATCAAGTCGAACAATTCCTCCGAGCACCCCCCATAAAAATACGATAAAAGACGCACTGCGAACCGACATCTCTTCGTAGGACCAAAGAATATAGCTTGGTCGTCAACGTTTCGAGTCGCTCTACGTTGTATGCGGTCAAACACGAGCTGATATTATGGGGCCCCTGCCCCAAGGTGGGAGCACCATTCCATATGCGGTCGGACCTGCGTCTTGTAAACTTGTAGCCGATGGGCTGGATGAAGTATTGCGTCGCCCTATTGAGCACGCCCAGCTTCTTTGAGGCTAATTTAGCTTTCGTTTCCAAATAACCGCGGAACTGAACTTTACTCGATATGTCGACACCAAGTATTCCGATATTAGCTGAGGCCGATAGGTAGTTGTTCTGAAAACAAGGAGATACGACGAAGGGTGACTTTTTAGGGGCCCTATTCCTAGACATTCCCACTACTATAATCCGCGTATCAATGAGGGCCACTAGTTTGCAGCATATCCTTGATATGCAGAAGAAGCAGCGTAGATGATAGAGCACAGCCTTGGGAAACACCAGCATTAACAAACTTAAGGGCGGAGCATGTGCCGTCCATCACGACGTGAGAGACGTCACTATAAGAGGCTCGCATAATTGCTCTAGAAGTCCGCATGAATAAAGCTTTGAAAGGAGCGATTTGTGCCAATCCCGATTAAAGGTCTCCGCTACATCCAGACTAACCACCAATGCTCCGTCTCAACTGCCTCCGTCTACCGGTGCGATAAATAAATTAGAAGATCACCAGCTGAACGTCCACGGCGGAATCGGTACTGGCGGTCACTTATTATTTCATGATCAAAGTATTACAAGAGCTGGCAGTTGATAATAGATTCCATAGTTTTGGAAAATAAAGGGGTTATCGCAATAGGTTGGTAGTTGGATGGGTCATAGCGGCCACCTTTTTTAGGGATCGGGTGCACAAGAGCTGGGGACTACGCTAACAGAGTAGGAGAATCGGAAAAGGCACATCAATACCGGAGCCAACTCCGGAGCACATTTTCGCAGCAAAATTAGAGAAAGAAAGAAGCGTTTTACGCACGGCACTCTAACTCTGATCATCCAAAAAGGAGTTCGACGCGAAAAGAGAGCTCATAAGTTCGGCTTTTTCTTTTGGAGGGCTTAGTAAAATTCCCTAAAACAGCCTTGGCGTGGGTCCAGAATTCACGGGTTCCTGAAGGAAGGCGAACTAGTATTTCACCAATTTTGCTTACACGCTCTGACTTTGATTTGGCAATAACTTTTTTGAAGGACCTAGAGGCAAAATTATATTCTTTCTTTAGTACGCTAGTACTTGCGTACTGGGAACTCGCCACTACTGCATGCGATTTGCGAAGTTGGCACTTCGCCATAATGAAGTGTTACCCACTTCATTATGGCGAAGTGCCAACTTACAGGAGCGTCCAAGCCAAGGTTGCGACTTGCCGTCAATCGGCACTGCAGAGAGCGGCATGAAAAGTTCCATTCCCTGCGGCACCACATCAGCGACAGACTACGCAATGGCTTCAGTGTTATCCAGAGAGAAGCAAATCCGCCCCCATGGGTAGGATACCAAGAATGACTGCATCCCATGCCAATCTGCTGACCTGTAATGCCAGACGCGACGACAGTCTACAAAAACCGGCCGTGGTCTACGTCTAATTGACACTGTCGTCCATAACAGGCAGTGGTCCGACGAGCCCAAAAGAGAGTTGACGGAAACCAGGTAGCTTTCCGGGTGAGAAGTCAAAAGAAGGTTCAACAGGCAGGGCGTATGGTCTTCCACGTCTGGGGTTCGCGTGGGCAATGATACCAATTGTGTCAAAGTATATGCCAAAGCAAAGTCATGAAAAGATCTTCCCGCATGATCGGTACGTGAACAATGCCAATTAACGTGATGGGCGTTAAAATCACCAAATATCACGATCTCTGCGTTTGAAATCTGTTTCAGCACATAATCTGTATTTCCATGCACTCAAGGAGTCTGTGTTTCCGTTATGGGATCTGTGTAGGCACGCAAAGTCGCGGGGGTGGCCATCACAATCTACACGCAGTCAAATGATGTATACATCCTTGTCTCCAAGGTTGAAGACGATAGCATACATCTTCTCCGGTGTAAGCACACACGGGCTGGACCCGTGGTATAAATAATTGTTTTAATTTACCCCGGGGTAGGTAAGGTAAGACGAATCCACCCCATCTGTGGAGGTGGCGTCGTCATTTAGGGGGCTGACAGGCCGTCGAGGCGCCCTGATGATTTGTTGTTCCGGGGCACATCACCAAAGGCGGCACTGATAGCACTCGCCGAGGGTTTTGTGGGTATCCGGCACTACAATGTGCCGGGAGCCCCACACACCACTGGACCCCAAGGGCCAGTGAAGGCGCGTGAATGTGTTCCCCGAGTCAAAAAAAAGGCCTTCAACGGTGGATGCCTACAGACACATTCATTCAAATCTATATCTATCTACCTTCAGTTGTGTCCCTTTCAACTCGCTCGATCCCATTGCGTACAACCGTGCGTAAAGCAGTTTTATTTCAATAACTTTGTGTATTACAGTGACACTACTAACATTTTAGTCCATTCTACTCTTCTAACTATTGTGGTTAATCGATGCAAGTTACATTCATTCCTCCATATAAGACATTAGTTATTACAGGTTAGAATTATATAAACAAAGACTATTCAGTAAAACATGATCACATTTATTTATATTTTAATAAAAGAATACATATAAAAATACAATATATATATTACTATTAGCATTTATCAAAACGTATAAAACATTTGTGTAATATAGGTATAATATTATTTATTCATGTGACACATTTAATTTCTTATATAATAACAACTACACACCTTCACGCCAGTTCCCTAATGGGATACTTAGACAACTGAGCATGTGGTGCTCAGTTCTCTAAGTATCGTATATAACACACGATCCTTGAACAATTTTGACATAAACTATGTATTTACTTAAATCCTTATTTTATAGGACTTTTTTTATTATATCATTACGTTAACCAGACATGTTACATTCGTGAGCATCTGTAGCAATTTATTTTGTTGTTGGAACGAAGGTTTTTATCGCGCTTTGCGAATAGGTGGCTAGACGGAAAAAATCTGACCAAAGTTGTCAGTACACTTTTTGCTATAGCCGCGCGGCGTGCGCATGCTCTTCTGTATGACTCAATTATTTTCGTTTCGTGTTTCTATTTTGCTTTGAACAGTGTAGTGTAAATTTCGTTCCAATCTAGTATACCTTTTTTATAGGAAACAAGAAATCAGAGCCTTTTCACAACTACCTTATAACGACTTTATATAGTTGTAAATATAAAACTTTAATGCTAATGTAGAAATAAAATATTTTGCCTACAACAGTATTAACAACTTATTGTATCACTAAATACTTCATTTTTTTCATTATATCACAATATTCTCTTTCCATGTCAAAGATTTGTTATCCCTGACATACCACCTACATTCTCTGTGTGTATGTATAGATATACATACACAACATATTTGCAAAGTATAGACTAGTATCATATAAAGATAGGTGAATATTAGTTATGCCCTAAAGTAAAACATTTGAAAACCATCAGGAATATTAAAATTCAATTAATTAATTATTATTCAAAGAAATCATTGTCACTTAACAAATATGACTAAAATATAAAATTTCATTCACATACATTTTACTTCTAATTATATAGTTACTCCAAAGTGCTTCGGCAGTGAGTTGCCTTATTCAGATTGTAAGGCATAATAATAAGGCTCTTTGATGAGTGAGACTGCAGTGTTCCTATTTTGATAAGTGGCAATAATCAAAAACTTACTTTTCCTATAGTGAGCAGAATTTAAATTGAAGATAGCTTAACCATAGAAAAGAAATCCCAAGCATCAGTAGTCAATTATATATATTCACTATGCCCGAAGCAAAAAGAGAGCATTCATAGCAACATTATCAATAAAAAAATACTTAGCAGTACTGTAAGTTACTATAGTGAATGACTTAATATAAAATAAATTGTTTAGTCAGTCCCATTTACTTACATTTGCTGGTTGAGTAAAATTCTTAACATAATTAAGTACAATGTTAAAGCATAGCAGCTCAAATTTGCTGTATAGCTATATACAAATCAACAATTTCCCAAATATTAGGAAATTTGAATACTGCCCTCGTAATCACGCCATATAAATGAATAAATCACAGCTGAGATAGGACCATTCTTCATCAACATCCCCAGTATCTTAGGGTAATATTGCACCAGTCCCCAACTATACATATACATTTGTATGGTCCTGAATGCATTGTCTTGAGATCTCTTCACACTTGGCTTCAATACAAGTCTTCTTCCCAATCTTCTTTCTCCCTCTCTGAGAGTGATACAGAAGGTCTTGACAATTGTTTCAATTCCTCATGAGCTCTCGGTGGAATAGGGTTGTCAGAGAGATCTACATATTCCAGAGCTCGTGATCTTGCTATTCTATCAACATCAACCTCTGTAATGAGAGAAAATGTAAATTAGTTATAAATAATTTAAAATATTGTAGACATATCCATTGGTATCAACTGCATGAAATCTTATTTTTTATACAAATTTATCATGATTATTGGACTACCCGATGGATTTGAACGCTTTTATATTTCTAAATGTAAACATATTTTATTTATTTATGCTATATACTGTACCTATAATTTGGTTGTGATGTGCAAGCAGGGTATGTAAGCTGGGACACTGGCAGGCGATGTGAGGCAGTGCCACAAATGTATTGTGAGATATGTCCAATCGTTGTAAACAAGCCAGAGTGCAAAGCTCATCAGGCAGCTTTGCCATTTGGTTGTTTGACAGGTTCAGGTCTGCAATAAAATAGAAATTAGAGAGAGAAACAGATATTTGTTGATTCATGTACCTGCTCACCCTTGGTAAGGGGCAATGCGGATGCATTGCAGCTGAATGGTCAGCATGACCATGAATGTACATCTCTTTCACATGATACCTCTGTACAGTAACAGCTACGTTGTCACATTTCATGCGGGTGGCCTACTGGAGTAAAAGAGGAAAGAAGGGCAAACCATGTTTATGTCTATGAAAGTTGGTAGTCAGCAAAGGGCTCTGATTTGCTCTTTGTACACTTATAATATATATGCATATGAAAGAATTTTTATAGGGATTAAATAGGAAAGAATTTTTTCTCTCGCTTTATTTTCATTATAGAAATATATAATAAAAACAACTTTGGATTATTTTTATTTATGTATCTGTTCTTATAATATATGTAAATACAAAAGTTTTGATGGATAGTTTGATGCCTGTTACTGAATCACTAGTAACTAGGTACCACTATTTTAATGTGAAAGTAAATTAAGTAAAGTATCTTTAGTTTTGATTAAATTAAGTATTGATCATCCTCATCATTATCAGCCCTTATCGGTCCACTGCAGGACATAGGCCTTGGACTTTTTGTATACTTAAAGAAAAATTCAATATTCTAAATTAGAATTAATAAATTATTTAATTTCAAATTTAAGCATTTGAATATTAATTCAAAAATATTTTTTACCTGTTATTAAATTAAATTTTACAGTGAACTTTGGAGGAATTTTGGTTATAACATTTCCACTAAGATCACAGCTTTTCAGTTCTGTGTGCCTCATTAGGTGATAGACTGCATCAGGTACTTGCATGAGCTGACATTCAGACAGATCTGGAACAATAGTTAATTTTTTTTATAAATTTTATCAACACAGAACAAATATTTATGTAAGTAGTGGCCAAGTTACAATACTAAAGATAAGAACAATACAATACTATAGAACATAAAAATAATTTTTCTAGCCCAAGTAACACAAAATTATATTCTTTTCTATTAAACGCTGTCTGTCCTGGGTTCAACAAACTATACACTACAACCTTCCACGGGAATCATTTTCTTCGTGAAGGAAAACTGCATTAAAGTCCATACAATAGATTCAATCAAACTTTGAGAAAATCAATCACATACACACATACAGCTTTAGAGGACTTTGTTTTGTAGATGCAGTGACTTTATGACAAATTCTCTTCTCAAGGAAGTCCTCCTTAGATAGTAATGAGAAAAAAAATGAAAGAAAAAATAAAAAAAAAATTATAGATTATTATTCTAATGTAAAATCTGTTACTAATGGTTTCTCAAAAGATAAAAGATCGACTTGGATTTAAAGGGCGTGAGAGCTCATGTAGGTATAATCATTATCGTACCTAAAGTCTGCGTTTCCTGTGCATCTTCACATTTCAAGATAACTCTGGTAACAGCTGCAGCCATTTCCTCATGTAATATACGCGAGATACTATCAAATTATCACAAACTTTATACGTCGGCTATTACCGCACATATGATATAATGATTCCTTGCAACACATTAGCGGGTCATGTTTCAAATATCTATTTATATTTTATGTTTCAATTGAAAGTATTATGTTGAATCTATTTTTACATAGGGCGAAATATATACCCGAACGAATCAAACTAACTGTTGTAGGATAGGCGTTGTTGTTTATCTTCTTTTGTATTAATGAATATTAAAAAAATATAAATCATGAGCGTATTTATTTAAAAAAAAAAATGAAATTAGGGACCAAAAAATATTGACGAAAACGTCAAACATATAAAAAAATATACCTATTTATTTTTGACTTTAAAATTTGTCACTACGTTCACACTGTCACAGTTGATAGTTAAAAATACTGCCACAACTGACAGCCTGCCAATGTCTTTTCTACTCTATCTATGTTATCCCTATGCAGAAAACGGATGTGTTTTTGTCAAGTCGAAAAATACAAATGTGGCTTACTATATCTATCTGTCTCTTATATTTCATTCATTTTTTTCTGTGCAATGCGTATACAAAAATAGCTAGACAACGATATATGTAATGTTTTTTTCATATTCCTTCTCTATTAACCAAGAGGACACTCGCAGTCACTTCTACCTATGGTAACATTTTTCTTGCATATCAAATGAAATATCATAAAAGTTTCTACATCTTTTATGTCTATATTTTTATATATCAAATATTTTTAGTGATACTTGCACTAAAAAAAATTAACATTTTCTTATGCAAGTATCCCTAAAACACGTTTTGACGTTATATAGTCTGACTGGTGAGTCATTTTCATCCCTGCAGTACTTAGAGCTGCAGGATCTTCATTACACGATTCTCATCCAAATTTTGTAATTTTTTTTTACCAAAATATTCTACAAACAACCATTATCAAATGCTTGTAAATCGATTGATTTACAAGTAGCATTCTACAAATGACTAAATACGTTATTATATTATTGACAATAATGTTAAGGCCTTCGATACGTGAGTTAGAGAGAGTCATCGAATATGACGCACCGTCATAGCGCCCATATATGATGTTCGATGATGTTCGGTAAACAAAAGGAATATACTACGATCATCATAATATACGATTTTAGTACACTTCTTCGAAACTTACTTTTTAGAAATTACATTTAAAACATAATATGTGTATCTTTAACTATACCAACTACAGTGTTTTAGTCCATGAGTGATGAAAATATCCCACCATTCAACCTTCACGAAAGGTTTTTAGTTAAAAACCTTTCGCAGCGCCAAAACTATTGAACCGACGTATTATAGCTTTACATATACCTGACGTATTGTAGTTTATATATTGTTGTGTGTATATATTTTCGAAAAGATCGATTCGGTCTCCTAATAAATCCAATTTGGTATTTCGTAATCGATTTCTGAAAGACATGAAGACATTTTTGGGGGATCGGTAAAACTCTAACGTGCAGGTGTCTTGAAAGTCCCTAAATTTTTGTGACCTTCACATATTCTACGTACCACAATTTCTACCGAAAATAGCATATATGTAATATCCTTTAAAAATATTATGTAGTATTTTTTAAATACGATATAAGTATTCTATGCATATTCCACGAAAAAAATAAAACTATTTTAACAAGGTTACTGCTTACATACGTAATTAACGAACCTTTCCGCCTGATGTTCATGTTAGTCATTCAGATAAAAAAACACCTTCCCTATTCTCAATTAATATTTTAAATAAGTACTAACGAGAAACGATCAATGACCTTATCCATATACGGGTTTATGCATAAGGTTAACAGGTAAAATCAGTACATGTTGCTGTTGTTTAATAAATATATAAATTATGTGTCTAGCTTGTTAAGCAACGAGGGGTGATTCATTACAGGTAAATTATGAAAGTGTAAGGATTGGTCGGCCATTCGCCTGGCACAAGCCGTTTCATGTTTTTTTTTCGGAGGGACCTAATACTGGTTGAGGGCGCTTGTCCAGCCTCAACAGTTCGACTGACTACGAACTTTTGCGTCTTCAGGTTTAGGGAGACGATAGGGGGACAGACCCCCCACTTTTCCCGCAGATGGGAAGAGATGTACCGGGTTTATTATATACCCTATATACCTATATATACCCTATAGTAATTATTTTTGGGACCGAAAATGGGGAAGCCGTCCACTTCCCCACTCTAGCGGGACAGCGCGCGCACGATGCGCGTTTATGCCGTTATTATTAGAGCTCTCTGGAGTTTCGTTATTTTATTTCTACCAATCTAAGCTCTAAGCCGTTTCATTATAGAAAAGAATCTTAAGTAGCGGACCTTTCAGCTTTCTCACTCATAAACTATTGCTGTATTTTGGTCATATTTCCTAACATGTAGTCTGTTCGAATATCGGTACTAGAAGCAATAAGATAATCGATACACACTTTTATTAAATAGTTTTTTTTTAATGATTATTTTAAGTTTTTTAATATTTATTGTTTTCCAATTTGTATAGTTCTTAAATTGTTGTCGTTATGAAGTAGTATCGTTTATTGTTCGATTAAAAGACCTTCAACATTAACTTACAATAATTAACATCCTTTTATGTAGTGTAGGCAGGTGCGAAATGAGAAGTAAGAGTTCATTGATACCCAGTGTATCTGTCTAAGACAATATTTAGGTTACAGAAAGACAAATTATAATTACTCGAAAAATTGTGAATGTCAAAATTACAAAAGGTTAATATGTGATATCTTACTTTACCTACAATGATGAAAGCATGAGTAATAAATAAAAATTCTAATACATCGGCTACCAATATTATGTAAATGTTTAATGTTTTTGTTGACGCTACCGTCCGATTGTGTCAGCGAGAGTCAGTCATTTAAAAACCTTTTTTTAAACGGCTTAAAGGAAGACTATATCAGGCGTAGAGATCCGTCTATATTGACAGAAAAAAGAAGCCATGAGCAGGCCTATGATAGCGAGCGTCCATCTTGATTCATAGGGACGGAAGATGAGAAACACTATATTATTCTTGTCTATCTAATGTCGCAGGCGCGTTGCGCATAGAAATAAAGGAAAAAAGGGAGACAGAGAGTAAACTACATTTATCTCTATGACCTCAGAGCAGCATCCGGCCCCTGGTAGAGACGAGTGACAGGAGATCGGTCATCTTGACATTCATAGAAATACCACGCCTATGTACAGCACGATGAACCATTCTCCAGGCTTTCTGCATGTTATTTAGAATTTTTTAGTTAAGTTCCTTAATATCACATTTTAAGTAAGCAATGTAACTTCGATGGTTTATAGTTCACGTCTAGTCAAACGGTCACTAGAAAGATCTTTAATTCCTATTTCTAACTTGGTACGTAGTCATATCACAATAAAGAAATTATTCGACTCATATCCTATCTGAACAGGATAAAATCGAATTATGTACGAAAGTGCTTTGAGAGAAAATCCGTTGCTACCTAACGGTTTTAGTGAATCAGAGTGGATCGGTATGAAGCCAAACCAGTTTTTAGTTTGTTTCAATTTATAAAATGATTCATCTTTTCGAAAGCCATTATTCAGAAATTATGATGTAACAACGATAAATTGATTTGGTAACCTATACGTTTTATCATTTTCGGCATGAAAAAAAGACCAGGTAAATGTGTACTGGTTCAGGAAAGCATGCACACTTCGCTCTACAAAACTTACCGCCGGAACAGCATGAAAACAGGGATAGATCGACATGTCACATGGAAAACATGAATCTTGTGATCGGCATTCGAGTCTATGATAAGATAAATAAATGTAATAATGCTACCACACTATAAGAAACCTTTCAAAAAGAAATGGAACAAAAGAACTATGTGTGCGTCGTCTCCGTTCACTGTTTCAACCAAGTTTACTCTTCATATTTTTTTCATATCGCGCTCCATAAAGCTTAAGGAGTAAACCTCAAAGTAAATGAGTATATAATTGCTTTGTATCACGCAATAAACATATGTGACCGAACACCTTCCGCAAGTTAAGACATCCATTGTATGGCAGCAGTTTCTTCCGCAGTGCGTACGCGGTACAAACATGGCCAGCGAATGGCATGAGGAAGATAAACTTTTTATTTGATTGGCGTTTGTTATTTGCTAATTGGCGGGAATATATCAATGACAGTGGGCTGCTCGTTAAGATAATTAATTATAATAGTATACGATAGTTTTTGTGAGGTAATTGTCACTGACATGAGGATAGGATTTACGCTGATATACGACTGTCGTTAAGAGATGTTGATGTTCTCGCGATTGGTAAGGTTTGTGATAGACCGATGTCCCATTAAAGGGATACTAAATGTATTTTAATGAAACTTTACAATAATATATAGCATTTACATCAGAATAACACTTAGGCTACAATTTATAATGAAGAAGGCACAGCTAGTTTTACTTCAACAATTATATTATCAAAGACCGGAGGTCCGAGAGTAACTCAATGAATTTTTTCTGAGCTTTGAAATATTTACGGTAAGACGAATGGCAAAAGGCAAAATTGGCAAAAGATGTGAATGGACATTTTATGACGAACATGTTACGTGTGTAGACACATAATTACGTGTCTCATCTAACATGTGGGAATACGTTCTGTATTTACAAACTTAAGTGTCAGCCAACAACTCAATAACACTACAACACGTCTGGACTGTGACCCCTATGTCTCAGTCTCGTGTCGGCCGAAATGTGTTACTGGGATTTTACAATTTTAAATAACAGTCCGAAGTCAGAAAGTTGGCTGTGTTATACTCCCATGCCTCGGAAAACACGTTAAGCCGTCGGTCATGCGCTTAGAATAGATATATTAAGTATACCTAGGAAGTCATGGGCCTGATTCCTCTCCGGTCGTATCGGATTGCGATCAAGTTTGAATAGAGAGTGCACCTTTGTCTGTGCAGAATGTCCAGCGCAAATGGCCAGGCTCTATAGTTTCTATAGGCTAGGGCTAGGAGGGCCTCATTATCACCATATTGCGAGTACATAAGTAACGTTTATATTCAAACTTGTTTGTAAACATAGGCCAACAACATTGCAGTGGTGCTGGACGGGGGACCTCTTACTCACACTATACCAAAATCCCGTATCTTGTTTCTCGGAAACTCCAAGTCAACACGAAACGTGCCGGCTTCTTGCGAATGCAATGGAACACGGCATTACCTCTTAGATCACGGGTAATAGCTCCTATAGCTGATATTGGTGATGATATATATATATATATATATATATATATATATATATATAGGTGAGATGTTTAGTACAATAACATTGTATTATAAAATAATTCGACAAAGATATTGAGTCGAGATATCGTTTAGGGTTACCGCCTGTACTTTAAAATATAAATGGTGGCGTACTTTACAATCTGTGACATAAATAATTACGAAAAAATACTCTATTTGCTGGTTCATTATTGGTAATGAGTATGTAGTTATGAGATGACATTCTCAGCCAAAAGATTTGCGCGTATGAATAGCACGTTAGGTCTGTTTAATCAACTAGACTTTAATGTCGCAAAGAGTAAAACGAATACCTTTTCAATGAAAAATAAATGCTCTTTTTATGCTATATAATTTATTTGTAACAACATGGAAAAATAATCTATTCACCTTAAAAAGGTGACAACCCTAATATCATTCATCGTTGACCTGCTTACGTCTAGGCTTGTTTTGAGCGCACTAACGTGTATAAAACTAACACGCACGCAAGTTACTGCGCAGATCGCTCCCTAAATAATACAATACCAAAATACTGTTACGACTGTACACATGTTAGTGCCAAGTAAATTAATGTACAAATTTAAAGTTGTTTTATATTAACATTACGAAAGAATACGCATATTTTCAATTTATATTGTGATATGAAAAAATAGCGCCAAATAAATACATCTATAAAATAGTTAAAACCTTGTACAGTGGAATCTCGATAGCTCGAATGTCACGGGAAATGAAAAAAGTACAGGTGTGTTGAAATACAGTAAATGAATTTATTCGAAGAAACCAAGGTTAAAGGGTACCAAATTTAAGGCATTCCTTAAATCATTACACTACTTAGTTTTATTTACATTTCTTCCTCTTTCATTAAATTACCATTTCGGTTAATTGTTAATTGGCTTGTAATTATATTACAAGCCAACTAACAATTAACCGAAATATATCATATAATTAATTTTATGCTGGTGCTTTTTTTTTTTAATAAAAGACGATTAGTAGAAGGAAATGGGACGGCTCGGTGTTGCACAATTTTTACGCTCTATCATCGTAAAGTTTACGAAAGGTGTGCGCAATTCCACGATATTTACGTAATATTGAGATTTATTATCATTGCTCTTACAAAGAAGTTGCAAATACCTTATAGACCACTTACAAATAATTACTCACGGAACATGTATGAATTTGCAGCAAATGTAAAGAGCAATTACTGTAACTACATTGGCAATGATAATATTTACAAAAGTCTAGATATTATTGTTACTAAAATAATCAAGTAGGTAAAGTTAGTAATTAATAAACTATATACTCTATACTCTGATTGGTAAAGTAAAACCAAAACGTGCACCAACTTCATTTAAGTATACTATTTTGAGTTTTATACACATGACTGAATATCGCCAAAAAGTAAATAACACTTTTTAAAAGAACCCAAATGAGTTTTTATGTGATTTAGATCTATTCTTATTTATGATGTCTTTTCTCGAACATAATTGTATAAGAAAAGTCTGCACATTGAAAGAGTAGGTACAATATAAGAAGATACATGTATTTAGTTAAGCAAATGCATATTCTTTTGTAATTTAATATATCAAGTTACTACAAATGCCAGGCCGATTTTCGGCTATAGCGGCCGTTTTAATTGGTACTAACCAGTTACGTAGAACATAACATAGTACAAATGAGTGCGCAGGTACGAGTACCCTACTATCCTCCCCATTTTGGTCATTAGCTTAGTCTGTCAGGGATCAACGTCTCTCGAGTGCACAGGAGAGTGAAGTCAAATTTCTGACTTCGACCTGTTGTTAGAAATTGTTGAGCCCTTATCTTTTTTTAGTCCAGACCAGGACTCCAACCCGAGACGATACGATATATGGCATGTTCGCGGCTAGCCCAGGACACTGTAGACAACGTCAGAGGGAATGACGTCGTAACACACTTCGTTATCAAATCTACAATCGGTGGCACACTTATGAATCACTATTATAATTTTTATCTATCAGGAGTCAGAAGATACAAGTTGGTAACCGCAAGTTACTGCTTTCATTTTTCGTAGTGACCTACTACTGGTTGGCGTCGCTATTGCACCAGCCTCTGTTGTTCATCGGACTAGCGAGTTTTGTGTAGTCTAGTTTAGGGAGACTAAAGGGGGACAGAGTGCATCTTTTTCCGCAGATGGGAAAAGATGTACCATGTTGTATGTAGGCGTATACTATATAGTTGTAGTAGTATACGGTCTTATTTATCTTTATTTTAAGGTGTATGGCATTTAAATAAAAATAAAAAATCATAAAGATTAAGTCAGCCAAAGATCAAGTTATTATAGTGATTATTTTTGGGACCGAAAAGTAGGAGACGTAACCCGTTCCCACGCCCGTTTGTGTTTTATTTACTTAATTGTGACACTTTATTATCGACAAAAATCTTTTAGTTTATATGACGCATGTCGTATTATGCCTGGCTACGTCTGCCAAGTCACAGCACTATCGCTATGTCAGCGTCGATAATAATTACACTTAAATCAATCTCCTTTACTGGCTTTAGAGTCTATATTATCATAGAGTAGTATATATTATCACGGTTATTTAAGTTAAATAATGTAATAGTTTCACTTGCTTCTGGGTCTTGTTATTCATATAACAAAATCATTATTTTTTATGGATAAAAGGTCTTTTCGCCAAATTTTCTTCGTAAAAGTTACCTAATTTTTAGAAGTCTTCGGTTACACATTTAAAATATGTTTAAATAAAGAATACATACTACTTTTAATATATACCGCAGAGCTTGAAGACAAAAGTCTTCAAGCTCTGCGGTATATATTTAAGTTCTCCCCGTGATGACCTACGGGGCCGAAACATGGCCCCCTAATCTAGGACTGGTCCGCAAGTTTGCGGTAGCTTAACGGAATATTGATCGTGCTATGCTGGGTGTTTCTCTGTCCGACTGAATTCGTAATGAAGTCATAAGGCAGAGAACTAAAGTATCCGATATCACGCGACGAATAAGCTCGCTGAGGCGGCAATGTGCTGGCCACACACTCAGAAGAACCGATGGGAGATGGGCCAGTAAGGTTCTGGAGTAAAGGCCGCGTTAAGAAAACGAAGTGTTGGTCGACCGTTCACCAGATGGGAAGACGATCACCGTGCAGTAGCCAGTCCGGGATGGATGCGAGTAGCAGGAGATCGGTCGTCTTTTCGTTCATTGAAAGAGGCCTATATCCAGCAGTACACTGATAAGGGCTGACAATGATGATGAAAGACTATTTTTAATGCGACGATTTCTTCAAAATTTTCATTGATAAACATTAAATTAGTGGACTACTTTTCTATTTTATTAATGTTTCAGTACATTTTAAACACCCAGATGTGTAATTTCCTGTTTTTGAAGAAAATATATAGTTTCTTGTGTACTTCAGCCAAATCGCTTGGGTCGTTTCAGACATCCATAAAAAATATAAGAAAACATTTATGATCTGTATTGTACCAGACATGTATTATAATATTTATGTCATCGCGGCTAATGGTTTGAATTGATTTGGAGGCCACATCTCAGCGGTCTCGAGTGTTGCGTGACCAGCGGGAGACCGATGAGCTGAACACGGCTTTCGTTCAGGTTGAAAACAAAAAAATAAATTAGCCCATTGAAAGGGGGGGGGAGGGGTAGGAGGGCAACGCATCGTTATAGTAATTATGTGGATGTTCAGTGGCGTCGGTGGTCGTAAAAAGCCTCGATTGCTCGTTTGCCCCCCGTATGCTATTAAAAAAAGCTAATATGTTAAGATAATAAATAAAACTTTAATTGCATTACACATGGTTATACAATATCATGTTGCAAAGCACAATTGTAAGCATGCTTCGTTACTCCTAACAATTGCCAAACTGAGGATTGGTCATCAATGTGATTGATACCTATATATCGGGCTGCCATCAGTCCGGAATTCCCCGCACTTGTTCTAGTTTAGCGGGCGTCCGGGGGCCGGACGGAAGGGGTTGTTAAAGTGTCTGAATTGAAAAATGTAGCCTATGTGTTATTCTATAATTTACCCTGTTATTTACTGGCGAAGTCCGGCCTCACTAGTTTCTTGCTAATTCAACAGTTACTTTGTTGTATGCATTTCGCCTATCCTCGCTCATATACATCTATCATGTTAACGTAGCCCCACAAGGGCCCCGAAAACTCACAAATCGCACGAAATGCGACACCTAAGCTGTCACCTTGCTAGCGTGTCAGGTAAGAGGTATCTCTCCAATCGTGTCCGCCCAATTAGGCTGCAATGCATTATCACTACCTGTTCATTGGTAGGTACTAGGTACTATACAAAATACAATGTACTAGGCACACATGGCACCGAAGAGTTCGTAATGTGCACACGAGTAACTACACTGCTCGGTCCAATAAACTGCTCACTAAAGCATCAATTAGAGCAACCAGAATGCACACAATCAATTGCGGTGCCTGTTGTGACTTGTGCCGGTTATGTCGTGTAACCGGAACATGCTAATATATGTTTATGATATCCGTTTAGGATCTTATTATACAGACAAACTGTGTTATAACATGAAATTACTATCTTGTGGTCTAGTGGCGAGCATTTTCAACAGTAGATCAAGTCTCTGGTTAAAGTTCGTGTCAATCATAAATGTATTAATTATTATAATTTTATATGTGTGCCTCTGTGAGAAAGTTTGGCCGTAAGTCTTGCCCCTGATTGTGTCTGCTGGGTTATCTGGCCATGTAGAAATGCCGTCGTATTGGAGTAGGAGAATCAGGGAGTAGAGATTATATTTTTCTCTGTGTACATACTTGTATATTATAATATGTTGTATATTTATTTACTTATCTACACATATATAATTATATATGGCTATACTCTAGGAAAATGATAATATTTAAGAACTTGAATCCGAAATCCGGGGGACATTTAAAATTATTATTATAAATTCAGCTTTTTAATGGGTGATCTGTTTAAAACTCGGCAGTTTATTAACAGTATCAGTCCTGTTTTTCTGTGACAGCATTTTATTTTAGTATCATTTATAAATAATTCATTCAGAAATGCATCACCATGTCCATTAGTCATTTAATTTTGCAATAATATTTGGTATACTGAGTTATTTCTTCACATAAAAGGGCCCATTGGACAATATTCTCCAGTGTTTATTATGCACTGGATTAGCTCTTGTATATTCACAAAAAGAGGAAGGAGAAAGACTACAGACAACTCTCACAGATTTTATAGTTTTGGAATTAAAATTAGTTTATGGGAAGAATTACTTTGAGGTTTCCGAAGATTTTACATTGCACTAGCGAACCGCCCCGGCTTCGCCCGTGAATAACATAAACCGTACATTGAAATCCTCGGAAATGCAGGGATCCATGGGTGAAAACCACATGAAATCTGTTAAGTAGACTTTGAGAAAAACTATCACATACAGACAAGATTCCCCAAAATTTTGTTATATAATATACTAGCTGAATTGGCAAGCGTTGTTTTACCGGGATGGGTGAACAACCTTTATCACTTAGGGGTATGAAAAATAGATAATGCCTATTGAATGTGCAAATAAATTTTGGTTAATATCGGTAGAGCCGTTTCGGAGGAGTAGCTAACATTATGGCACGAGAATTTCATATATAAGATATTATATCTTATATATGAAATTCTATCTTATATATGAAGTGGTAGAGAACCTAGAGTAGATGTTATCTGCATCATACATGAAATTCTATCTTATATATGAAGTGGTAGAGAACCTAGAGTAGGTGTTATCGGCATCATATATGAAATTCTATCTTATATATGACGTGGTAGAGAACCTAGAGTAGATGTTATCTGCATCATATTTGAAATTCATCGCCATTGTGGAAGTCCGTTGAGTCGCCACTGTATACAGATGAATCACTCGAGTGAGAGAAAGCACAGATTGAGTATTCAAAAATAGTTTCGTGTCGTGAGGTACGGTAAACATATTCAGGTATTAAGTTTACGCGAATTTTACTCATTACAATAAAATTACCCGTGTCCATGATTGCTGTAAAGCTTCTGAAACGTCGGGCTAGTTTAATACTATAATAAATCACGATAAAATCCGTAAAAGTAGTTGTATTGTTAAGGCATGGGAAAGCAAATAAACAGAAAAAGACGACACATTGCTAGTAATTACAAACCAATTTATCAAACAAATTGGATCGTATTCCGGGCACGAAAAATGTACATAATTTCAACAGCAAGTCAGTCATGCTCGTACTAACAGAAATGTACACATAAGACTAAAATAATGTTACGTAGTTAGTATACTACAGTTTTATATAAGTATTCTATGATACCTAATGTTAAGGTTCTGTTTTTCTTTGTAATCGTGTTTACAAATGGGCCGGACATTTGTGTCGTGTGTAACACGTGTTGAAGTAATGAAGTGTTCTTTGTTCGCTTTGTCAAGAGGCGGGATGAATTTGCACTAGACTTCCTAGTGCGCTCGCATTACCTACATTTAGCTTAAATTTTCCACTATTACTACCACTAGAGGCGGCATTAGCTAGCGTTGAATATCTACAATTAGTAATTGAAACAAGTTACGGCGTAATTATAATTTTGATTACATATTGTTAGGAAGATAAGCTGACAACGATAACAATCAGGACATAAACATCGACTTCTTTTTATGCGTAAATTCTACTAAGGTACACGTTGCAAATGCGAGTTTTGTTTGATACACTTTTATGAACGGATTCAGATGAAATTTGGCACAGGTATACATTACATAATATAAAATTACTTTTTATTACTAAATTGTAATTAAATACTAAGTTATTTATTTTATTGTGTTTTATTTTTTCCATTTTCTTGTACTTTATTATTTATTATAAATTTATTTACATTTGACAAAATACAAGGCATAAAAATGTGTATATTTATACTTTGTCAATTTATAATTTAGTACTAGCTATTGGGCACAATGATGAGACCCTGGCTACAAGCTGCTACTGTGCTCAATTACTGTACACATTTTGAAAATATTGAAATTATATTTTTTGGCAAATTATTGAAGCGAAGTTCTTATATGATCTTTCGCTACATTTCTTTGCGTAAACTTTTCTACTTTTATGGTTTAAAGGCTTTAATTAATCACCGATGTGTATGTTTAAATTGTACAAACCTAGTTGGTTATTCTCCTGTGCATCTTCACACCGTCCCACCACGCGGATGATGGCCCGGCCAGCCAGCCGCGCGCAGATCACCATCGCGGGCCCCCTCGGGTCACCCTCCTCCGCCTCGGCCGGCATTCTGCTGCTGTCGTACTCCGTCGGTGGCCTCATCACTGCACTCGGTTAAACCACTGCACTCCTCAGTATATCGTTACTGTATGTGTTTTCTCAAAACGCCTAGCACTTTTATTGCGATATGAGACCGTGTCGAAACGGCGCCTGGTTCAACGGCAGCGCAGATAAATTCGCGCAATACGTTGCAGCCAGCATTTATATCGTCGCCAAAACAAAGGAGCGTGGCGACGGAGCGGGACAGCGATAATAACAAACGGCCGTCTCCCTCGCTCTCGGTGACGCACTTTCATCGCAGAAGCACGTGGACAATACACTGGAAACAAATGAATGTTTTTCTTTCATCACTCTCGTTTTCGTGCATCCTTCATCGCTTTTATCGATATATTGTCATATCGAGTGCTTTCGATGTGAAAGGAACGGGCTTGGCTGTAGTTTCCAGCCCAGTTCACAGTGTGCCATCATGTGAATAGCGTCTATGTTGTTGCAAATCGTTGCGGAATCTCTGTTGCTTACATTTGCACTTGCTATTAACACGACTTTATCCGCGCCTGAAGGGACTTGAACATATATAATCTATAATATGCTGCAGATTTTTCTTTTTAAAAATCTTTTAATAGAATGCCAAGGCTATTGATCCCCTGCGTCCCCAAGTTTGTACCGGCTACGCCACGACCGGTACATGTCATAAGTCAGCTTTATTGATGGGAACAATGTGTCATAGCGGAACCTCTGGTGTCCGCAGCTTCATAAGCATAATCAATTCATATGAGTTTTTAACTCATGGGTTATAAAAGTTGTCAGTAAACCAAATTTCGGCTTGTTTTATTCTGTACTTTCCTTGCGCATTAGTCAGCCAGTGTGTTAGGACATGTAATTTTATATACCTAGATGAGTACACAATAAAAACTCTAGAGATTTAACAAAACAAACATCATTATGACACGAAAACTGGGCTCAAGATTCCCAGGTTTTTGCATTCTTGATATATTTTTCACAGTTTTACCACGGAACAAAAACTGCTCTAAGATATTTGATCACGTCTTATTTTGTGTCGGCACATTTGCGTCACATTTTGACGCGTCGTCGTTTTTAACGCACTGTTTTTCGCATCTTGGCCAAACGGAGACGCAGATTTTCACACAGACAACCTTGAACCGATGCCAACTACTTCGGTCCCGTGCTGCGATTAAATATATTTATTCAAACCATTTATAAACAAGGAAACGTATTAAATAGACGTACTCGTTTTCCGAAAGGGTTTTTTTTTGTTTCTCAGGGAGACATATTTACGCACTGCTATCAGTGCAGCGCGGGATCTGACGGGTGTGGCTCGTCGGTGACTAGCCCGTTCCCCATAAGGGACCGGAATCCTCCAACATTGAAGCTAATATAACAACCTAGATAGGCCCCAACGGGACCGTCCAATGGGTGGCCCCTAAGCGTGTTCTCTGGTTCAGGCGTATGAGTGGCGCTACTGCTGCTCCATAAGGGCAACCCTAGAATATACTGGATTGGCGAACAAGAAAATGATATATTAATATCATTTTCTTGTTGACACATGGAAACGCATTTATGCGCCTTCTTTACGGGCCCTGGGTTAGGTCCCATGGTGTGTGGCGCTCGCGGCATATTATAGTGCCGAATAACGTGGCGTTTTATTTAAGGATATCCAAATAAACCGCGATAAAATCCAAAAAAAAAAAAAATTATTACGACGTATTCGCGGTTTATTAAGATAGATTTAAAACTAAGTAGCACGTATTTCCTAAATACTTATTCTTAAATTCTATTTTCATTACAGGTTCACAAAAGGATTCGTTCATTACGGTGATTCCGTCCTATTCCACAAGTAAATTACGAGAGTGGATCTAAAAGTTTGTGGCCTAACCTACATGGAGCTATGGCATCTTTTTAAATCTACCGCCATTTGTTTAGTATATGCCATATTGATTTTTTGTGCGCAGTTTCATTCCGATACTGCACAATATAAATTTTCTGTGATTATTTGTTTGAAGCGATCTGACGCAATTTTCAATAATGGAGAAAATTTAACACCGTGCAGTCATTAAGTACCTCAATAAAAATGATATGGTGAGCACTTTGGGGGAGTCTGCTCCATCGTATTCCAGTGTCAAGAAGTGGGTAGCTGAGTTTAAGCGCGGTCGTGAGAGCATTAAAGATGATCCAAGGAGTGGAAGGCCTACATCTTCTACCACGAAAGAAAACATCGATAAAATTTGTGATCTCGTACTGTGTGGCCGACGTTTGACCATTGGTAAGATAGCTGAGATAAGAAACATTAGTTATGGCCGGGTGCAACACATAATAACGGAAGAGTTGGGGTTCCATAAGGTTTCTGCTCGCTGGGTCCCGAGGTTGCTTTCAGCTGAACAAAAACGAGTTCAATACACAATTTCGCGAGACCGTTTAAAACTTTTTGAAGCCGATCCCGAGGACTTTTTTTCTAAACTTGTTACCATGGATGAAATTGGGTTCACCACCATACTCCTGAATCAAAGCAACTATCCAAACAGTGGAAAAGATCAGACTCTCCTACATCGAAAAAGGCTAAGGTCGTTTTGTCGACTCACAAAGTCATTGCTTCTGTGTTTTGGGTTGCGAAGGGCATTATTTTTGTAGATTATTTACCGAAAGGTCAAACTATAAATTCTAGTTATTGTTGTAACCTTTTATGAAGACTCCGGGAATAAATAAAAGAAAAAAGGCCGGGAATGTTGCGTAAGAAAGTTTTGTTTCATCAAGACAATGCACGTGTTCACACTTCGGTTGAAACAATGTCTGTAATCCATGATTGTGGCTACGAATCGCTGCCCCACCCACCTTATTCGCCGGATTTAGCCCCCTCGGATTATCATTTATTTCTCCATATTTTCCAAATTTAAAAAAACATTTGGGTGGCTCGAAATTTTCGACCAAAGATGAGGTGATAGTCGCAGTAAACGATTATTTCGCCGACCTTCCGGAATCTTTTTTTTTCGAGGGGATAAACAAGTTGCAGGTCAGGTGGAAGAAGTGTGTTGAACTAGATGGAGACTATGTCGAAAAATAAAAATAAATTTAAATCCACTTTTCTTCCATTTTCTTGGTCGGGCTTAGAACTTTTAGATAGTCACAATAATGAATAAAATTCGCGTAAATATACGAAAACAATATTATTTATAAAAACTTAACAAATCGTTGTGTTTGTTAACATCGTTATTCCAGGTCCAGTTCTCGTTTCCATACCATGTGATAAAGGTTTTCCGAGGAAATAATTTAACGCAAACACAAAGCAATAAAATTATTTCAGAATATACCCAGCTAGACTCGTCCTTGTGTTAAAACCATTTGGTACTCGACCTCATTCATATTGTATGCCGAATAGTTGAATGTTTTCTTATTTAATTTTTATATTTAAAATAATTCACCTTTTCCCGTTTACGTAGAGAAACTCACGTCGTGATCATAATTAGACTTAAACCGTTGCTAATTAAATTAAAGTAATAGTTATAACGGTAAAATCGCCTTTCTGCTTGACCTCGAAATCATTCAGTACACCCCGGGGTTGCCGATCAGTGTGGGGATTCTGATCTCTGCCTGCTGCTATCTGCTGCTCTTCACAAGTGATTTTCACCTGGATCAGTTCCAACATGGAGATCTTTCTAAGTGTTGTTTTACTGTAACTACGTCCTCTATATTTGTATGTGTTGGTTTTGAAACCCTACTTGGATATGACTATAATTTAAACAGCATTTAATGAGAATAGCAGGCCGCTTTTGGGTTCGGTATATTTTGTCGTTTTATTGTAGTAGGTATATTGTCAAAATTACATTACTCTGATGTGCCAAAGGAAAACATGCGATCTGGTCCTACTCGTCATGAAGTTATTCTTCCTAGGGCCCTACTACTGACAGCGATAATATTGCATTAGCTGTAACGGTTCATCGGACTAGCGAAGACTTTCGTCTCGTGTTTATTTTAATTTCACGGTGTTATAGACACTCACCTACATAAGGCTGGTTATGTGTAATGCTTACTCAAAACGGTAGCTACACCTGTAATTAGCTAAAGTGGAAATATTTTAACATTGCAGCAGATCGTGTGACTGATAATACGATATCGCCGTAGAGAGACAGAGACAGCTATATGCTGTAGAGCTTCAAGCGGTTTGTGAGGATTTTAGAAAAAGAGGAGAAGGACGGCATCACGCGCATGACAATGATGCACATGTCTATGTACGTCAAAAGCTATCAAAAGTCTCTGCTGCCATTTCGTTGATTTTGATTTGATTGTGAATGACCACATGTCACCAGAGTATGGATTTAGGCTGATGATGATGCTATTGTTACGTAACTATAGAATATTTATATATTCAGCGCAATTGCTCAAACAGGAGGTAACCAATGACCGCCACCCGATTGTCTTCATCCTATAAAATTCTTTGTTTTATAAATAAAGGCAACGGTTCCTGTTGTCATGCAGCCTGCAGGGAAAGCAACGGAACTTAGAACTGATGCCATTAGTTTATGAGTATTTACTAAGATACTACTAAGTAAGAGTTAGTAAGTTCAGATATATACAGTATAGCTCTGAATATATAGCAACTGAATTGGGCCGGCACGTTCGGAGAGTATAGTGAATCTTGTGTGTTTCGTGTGGTTTGTGAGTATCTGGTGGCCCATTGGAGGGAATATGGAAAGGAGGCTACTACTACTATACTACATTGGCTTTGTAATTGTGTGGATGTTCATGGGCGTTGGTAGTCTTAAATGGTTTGCACACCTATGCTATAACAAAAGCGTTTGCCTTCATCCTGTTAAAATTCTTTGTTTTATAAATTATATCATTCACAGTTATTTACTAAATAATTTCTGTAACGTATTTTCCATATTGGAAAATAAGTGAGGATACTTTAACCATCTTTTTAACTTTAACCAGGTTATAGGTTATAGGAAAATGAATGCACTATACTGTATGTTATAAACGTGCGAATCTGCGGAGCACGACAAGACTTAAATGAAAAAAAAAAAAATATTTTTCTTTTATATTTCATAACAATCCTAATACCCTTGTTTCAGGATTAATGTTGTGCCAAATTTTTCACAGGCCAGCGTTCGTCGACATTTCCCAGAAATTTTTTCATCACCAACGTTGGAGTCAATCCTTTGTGCTATTTCCGGAAAATCTGGAAACGGGCCAATAATTTCCACACAGCGGACCGACGCAATACTCTACATGCGCAGGTTTTTGATCTGAACACGAAACACAAAGGAATAAGATTTTTACACCATTCGATATACGACTGAAAATGTCCGTTGCTCTTAAATTTCTACAAATAAAGACTTGTTTTTGTACTTTATGGCATTCGAAAGACTTTTATACGTCCAGAGTCAATCTAAATTAATATTGTTTTTAATAGTTTAATTTTGTACAGTCCGAGAACTTTGTTCCTGCAAGCAAGTCATTGTTTTTGTTCGTCTGATTCTGGGAATAAACAGTACCCAAAAACAACAAGTTAAATACACTCTGAGCATAATAAACTTCAGGCGTCAAAATTTGTACAAATAGTAGTTGCGCCCCGTGGTTTCGGACCCAATTCGATTCCGTGGAGACATAGTAAGGGGTAGTGCCATTGCATCACTACTAAATTGGGGCTGACAAGATTACGCCGTATAGTGACAGCTACGCTGTCGCATTTCGTACGGCTTGTGAGTAGATTTAGAGGAGAAGTGAAAAGGAGGGCAATGCACCTGTATGATAATAATGCGGATGTTTATGGGCGTCGCCAAAAGGCTCCAATTGCTAGTTTGCGGGGGCATATATACCATAGAAATAAACGACATCGGTATAAAACGTTGAAATATTCTCACTAACAATTCTTACATCTACCGAACTATACACAATATATAATTACATAAAAATCTATCTGATCGTTTCGGAGTTTGGTTACCACGAACACGATTACCATGTTTTGTGATACGAGAATTATATATCACCCACACACTGATAATTATGTAGTACCCAATACGCTCTGTGATTTTGAACTGTGTCCTACAAAACAACTTGTATAAAACTGAGTTGTAATAAATAAAGTTTTTATTTCGCACTGACTATAATCGTCCACTGAGACAGTTATTGATTTGCTAAGAGGACAATTCCTGTGTTTTCTTTTAATACGAGATTTCTAGGAGTAACTTCTCCAAAATTATTCTAGTGCAACTATCTTCTGGCGATAATTATTTATGTTATTCCATATCATCTGTGTCTATCTTATGCGGTCATCTATGTTCATGTCAAATTTCACCCAAATCTGTTCAGTACTTTTTAAGTGAAGGAACAATAAACGCATTTATGTTATTAATATGATAGAACGAGCAGGAATTATGTTGTTCTGAATGAAACAAAGTGCATGTCGATCGAGGAATTTTGAATATTGTACGTTGTATACTTAGACTAGATACTCGATTCTCTCCATATTAATGTACGTCTTAGAGATGGAGCGCTGACAACGCGACAATATTGTGATATTTGCGTAAAAACCTTGGTATATCTTGGACTTCTCGCCACGCTAATGCGTCTATACTTAAAGAACTTCAGATAACGACGCACCTCTATAATTATCTGCCTACATAGAGGGCTTACTTTCTTCCGTCACGTGGCCCGCCGGTAACCTAACAACCTAGAAATTATCATACTAGGGTATTACGTAGAAGGGAAAAGGAACAAGGTAAAGCACCCACCCGATGGATGGGTCCCCTCTTACAAACGAGCAATTGCAACACACAAACGACAATACATTCAGCACAGAATATAAAAGCCTGAGAAACCCCCACCCACAACACGGTTTTTGGTGATCCCTATGATATGTCTCCTAGATATAAGGGTACGACAAGGACGAATGTTGGATACTTGTTTCTAGTTTTTTCTTCGAATTTGTAACTAGCAGTAGTCCTTAGTAATGTATCCTAATATCATCGCCGACTCGGGACAGTAATTTAGAAAATTGGAAATTTAATAATCCTTAGCATATAATTTATGTGTAGCTGCTAGTCTCATCACCTAACGACCGGTCATGGCAATCCGGTGAAGCAAATGCGCTTTCTCTTCGCTTCTGCTGCATAATTCAACTTTTTTTTTATCATAAATTTGGAAATTTAGGAAAACATTCATGTTTTAGTCATGAGTACCTAGATAGGTACAAATTATGACTAAAAATTATTTATAGGATTTCTAGAACCCCGTGCCCGAGAAATTGGAATCTTTATATGTTCATGAACAGTAAGGTACCTCTTGCTCACATAATACCGCCGTAAAGTGACATCTTCAGTGTGCTCAGAAAGAAAAGCATTGTTTTTAAATTTTATGATCGGTATTAAATGGTAGAACGTTAAGCACTTCCCGTTCACTATTAATTCAGAAATGGCATAGGCAGTTATCCGTAAAGATATTATAGGTAATGTAATTCAAGTCTTGCAAGAGTATTACCTATACAAGGTGTTTTTAAGAACGCAGATTGCAGGGGGTGACTAATGACAACTAATTGCGAACAAACCACTAACATTGAAAAATATCAAAAAGGAGAATTACCTGTATACTATTTAATACTGTGAGTGATAAATGTAGATACTTACAATGTCCATTGGCTAAAGGTGATGTAGCGACAAGAAGCGTATCACGTATCAGACAGTTGTGTCGCTTTAAGCGATTGATAATTATGAGGTGTCAATAAAAGGCAGCTTTTTATTTATATGCCGTATCATAATAACATACTCAGCATGCCCTGAGTGGGCATCCCTATTGTTTACAGTATCGTTGTCTTAATGTCTACTTATTTTTTATGCTTGAAATAGATCCATGTTATTGTGATGAATGAAGATTTTTTTTCTTCGTTTCTTTCTATTATTAATATACACTTTCTATAGTTGAATATATTGGGAAAAGAAATACTCACCTAAGCCAAGTCTGGGTGGGATGGTAAGAATGAAAGTTAGATTGGCATACATCTCAAAAGGTTGTGTTGGGTTGTGTGGAGGTTACAGAATGACCACTTTAAAAAAAGTTATAAAGTCTATATATAGGTTAAAAATAATAGAGCTTTCTAATGAACGATGCGTTTAATATAATCAGGTGTTGGGCGGTTGTGGAGCGTCCGCGGCGGCGCGCTGCTGCGCCAGCTGGGCCGCCGCGCAGCAGTGCAACATGAGCGCCGTGAGCGCGCACGCGCGGCCCTCGCCACCGTCCGCGCCGCACGCGTCCAGCGCCGACAACTCCTCGCGCACGCCTTGCAACTGCACAATAGCATTCAACATCATTATCAGCCTGTTTTTTATACTTTCTTAGGACGAGGTAGTGCCATTTGACAAGGGAGGAGGTAGTGCCATTTGGCAAAGGAGGCGGTAATGTCATAAATAGTGCAATACACTTCATCGTCCTATGTAGCGGAATTGGGCCGGCACGACCGTGGAGGTACCTCCCGCTCACATTATATGATATACACTCCTAAAGAGACATCTACAATGTCGCGTTTCGTGCGGTTACGCATCTGCATAGTTATTATGTGGATGTTCATGAGCGTCGGTAGTCGTAAAAAGGCTCCGATTGCTCGTTGCTCCCCTGTTCTATAGTATAAAAAAACCCATAAAGGGACAAAACGAAAAGTCGTGTCATTTCATGAGATCAATTTTAAGGGATGCCAAAAATTTACGACACTGTAAGTTCCTTCACAACACTCAATAACCGCACGAAATGCGCCAGCATAACTGTCGCGTTACCACGATAAATTCTCAACGTATTACGATATTATCCGCGTTACATTAACATATTTCACAGTTGGTTAAAATTTCAACATGTCCTTGAATTTAAACTTCGTATTATTTCACGTAACCACGTAACGCCTCGCTGAGTCGCCCTTGTTGACTACTTCATTTAAAATAGTGTAACAAAATGTTCCACTGATGCTGCATTGCAGGCGAACTAGGCCGATACGTACGGGTCGGTAAAGTGACAGCTATGCTGTCGCATATATCGAGGATTGTTAGTTTCCGGTGGACTAGAGGGAGGAAAAAGTAGGTGGGCTACAGATCTGCATGACAGATATGCGGATATATGCGCGTCGGTAGTCACAAAAAGGCTCTGACTATTTATTTATGTCTGTAGGGACATTTAAGAACCTCCTCACCCATGGTTCAAGCCTTGTCCTGGCGGTGGGGCTTAGTAGCCTGGGGTGAACCCAGGCGAGGCCAATTAAACCGAGGGGGATGCTCTTTGCACGCCACTTATAAGAGGAGGGGGTTAAAGAGCGAGTGGAGGATCTCTTTGTATCCTTCTTATATGAAGAGGGGACGAAAAAGCAACTGGAGGAGGTGCTTTTGCGCACGGGGCAGGGGGCGAGGATGGGAACCTCATCCCATTGCACTGTCCCAAAGTTGGTGAGGTTGTCCTGTAGTGCGGGACAATCCCATCTGGAGCCACCATGTCGGACCGTTAGGGGACTGACTAGCCGTCGAGGTGCCCTGTTGATTTGTTGTTCCGGGGCACCTCACCGAAGGCGTCACTGACGGCACTCGCGGTGGATAGACTAACATTTAAGAACCTACAATCTATAAAGTAGGAAAACTTAGGTCTTCATACCGTCTTACACTGCCGCCTTCATGCAATACTAACCCAAAATAACTTACAAGGTAAGGCTGGTAGGCTGATCATGGCGGCAGAAACCCGGGTTGAAGCAACATTATAGGTGTGTATTTATGTTAAAAAGAGCTGTGTTTATCATTGGAATACCGACATTCTAAAACATAACGTTTTTACGCCACTTCATTTCTATTGCTCTAAGCTTCCTGTAGGCCTTGTAATGACGTTTATAGAGTAAAATTGTATTATATAAGCATTAAGTGCCATTAAAATATTAATTGTATATTTCACAAACAAATATATTGCAATGTTCAAACAGTTTAGTGTAGTTACGGTATCATGATGTAATAATGTATGCAATGGTTGCAATACGTAACGCGTCCGGGGTCAAACCGACTCAGATTGATGAGTTGTATTTTTTATTACAATAAAACTACTTTTACGGATGCATCATCATGATATGAGTCACCGACGAGCTTCAAGACCTGCGGTCTGTGAGCTGCTGAAGCTGGCCCCTGCCGTTACATTAGATTTGATAAAGCGCAAATCCTCACTAGGGAACAGCGATCCGTGATGCTATTGAAATTAAAAAAGCATCCAAATTTCAATAGAGAAGGTGCCTGGTTTCTTCCCTCTGCTTGGGACTCCCACCCCTCGAACGTGGTTATGTTCCCTTTAATGACGTTGGGGCTGATAGACGAAGAAAAGTTAGTCATTACGATTCTAACGCTAACGCGATTGAACGCGGCGTGAACAGAGATATTTTTCTGCTTGGTACTATGCAGCCGCTTTTCATGCGGCGTGTAAGCATATCAATTTGCCCTCTATTGCAATATAAATCTACATGATTTTAGTAAATAAGCGATAGTTTCCATTCGGATTTCGAGTTTTGTTACCATTTACCATTGGATCACTTAGGTTGTACATCGTGGATCTGCGTGGCGGTGAGTTTGGCGAGGAGCTCCGGGTTCTGCAATTGCTTTAAGATGGCAGATTTCGAGTGATATTATTGTTATCCTTGACCAAGCGAGTCACTTAATATCTCATTGATCTGCGTGGTGGTGATGTCGAGGTTCTGCTTCACTCTCAATTGATTAGTTCAAGATGGCCCCTTAAGAGTTATATTCATACTTGACACTAAATGAGTCACTCACCATCTCATGGATCTGCGTGGCTGTGAGTTTGGCGGCGAGGTCGTGAGCGGAGTCCCTGGCGGCGGCGAGCAGTGCGTCCGGCGGCAGGGCGCTGCGGAGCGCCGGCTCGATCATCGCGGCGACTCCGCCCCGCGTCAGCCACGTCGCGCCGCAGCCGGCGAAAGGATTGCCGCTCTCAAGCGATTGTTTCCTTTATAACATACAGACTGATTATCTAAATTGTATGTATATCTATCGGAAGGAAAATTTGCATTGAAAAATTGTAAGAAAACATAACGAGCGTAGCTTAGCGAGAGTTGATTTATTATAGCACAGGGGGACCCGCGGGAGAAGTCCCGCACCGACGACCACTAAGATGCACATGTGTATAACACATGTGCATCTTCTTCTTCAGCCCATGAGCCCAACGGCTGGAGACAGCACGGTATCATACAGGAGATACCTCAATTATATCATCATGGTGAACGGTAGACCAACACTTCGTATATATATATATATATATATATATATATATATATATATATATATATGTATATATATACACATATACATATACTTACACATACACACACACACACACACACAATTGTTTTTCAATGTAACGTAAGGCTATTAAACTTGTACCGCATCTAAACACAAAGAAAACTGTGTAATCATTGCTCACGGGCAACGTGTAATTTGCATGTGAAAATCGTAAACACCGACATTTTCACGGTCATTACCGTCGAGAAAGCGTAAGAAAAGTTCCAAGTCACCTTTATGCCGGTGTATCAATTTCTGCACGTTGCTGCATGCATATGACAGTAAACTTGCACTGACTTTACACGTGTAGGTTGATAGGGAATAGAATGTAGGTAACATTATACCGTTTGGCCTTAAAAATAGCTATTTTATACATCTGGGTTAGTGTGACATGCTCACTTATGGATCGAATGATGAATTTTGAATATTTTCAATAGTATTTTCTACAATGCATATATTACGTATTATAGAAAGGTAAATCGGCCAAGAGCGAGTAGGAGTCGCCTAGGAAGGGTTCCGTGCCAACCGACACAAAATCCCATATAAAGTACCAGTTCGATTTTGTTGAAACCAATTTTCCTTTAAGTTTGATGAATTTCATACTCCCAATATTTTTTTACAATTTTCTTCTAATAATTCAAATGTTTGAAGGGACAGGCACACTTTTTTCCAGTTTAGAATCAATTGTCTCACATAGTGTTACAATGATAATCCACGCGGCTATGATCTCTCGAGAAAAAAATTTCATCCATTGCAAGCCTGTCTCAAGTACCGCCATTCATATTGTTTTAGTAACTTAGCATTTTTAAAAGATTATGTATGTCTTTGTTGTTGAACGGGTCTCGTGAATCATAATATCATGTTATAAAATATATCTTAAACATTGTGTCTACTGTTGGGACAGCACTTAAGCACCATTTGGAGCGTCTACTTGGCTTCTAGAACAAGCAGCTTACTGAAGAGCTGGAACTGAGTAGTTATAAAATATATGATAAATACCTGGGTGTATGACTTGGGGAGGGCGGTAGAGACCTGGAGGAGGCGTTGCTCTTCGGCGCATATAGCGAGTGCGCGGAGCCGGCCCGCCGGAGGCCCGCCACCAGCGCACTCATAGCGCCACCACCTAAAATCATCATCAATTGTAAATCTAGGCAGTAAACAGATATTAACACTAGATAAGAAAGAGGTAGTGCCATGCTGTATTCTAGCGGAATTGGGCCGGAACGTAAAGGGAGGTAGATCTCGCGGACATGCTATCGGCGTAAAGCGACAGCTCTGCGGTCGCACTTTATCCAGTAGGTTTCCATGCATGTGGTTGTAGCGGAGGAGGAAAAGAGGCTAACGCGTTTACATAACTATTATGAGCATGTTTATGGGCGTCGGTAGTTATCAAAACGCTCCGACTGCTTGTTTGACCCCTATTAAAATGTAATTAAATTACTTGGCTTAGTTAATTGGCAGTAAATTGAAAGAGGTGAATTAAGTTTCTAGATGTGGCACTTTTACTTCAAGGTCACATTTAGGTGGGCTACACGGGCAAATCGATTTGTTGATTGTTTTTGTTGTCGATGTTACAGGAATGTCGAGACACAAGACGATATGTATTTAAATATACATTTAAATGAAGCTCAGCCCTCAGGACAGGAGTGCGTTCGATTGCAACTGTGATGTAAGTATCATCACCAATTAATAATTATAATAAATAGGAATAAATGTACACCTAAGACAGGAGTAAACCGTGATGTATGCACAGCATGTTATTTACCCTCATAATATTATGTTATATACCCTTATAATGGGGTACACATTATTTAGCCAAGACTGGTTTTGAATAAATTGGCGACTAACTTAAAGGCGTAAATGGCACACACTTTGTGACTCTGGTGTTCATATGTTTACTACAGTTTGAATAATGTACTTCGAATTTCACAAAGCTAGATACATCGCAATGATTAAAATCAAATCAACACTAAAAATTCAGTGCATTACCTAACACGGATCTAATAAATTCGTTAAATGATACCAACTGTATAGCAAAAGCGTTACAAGTGTTCGCAATATGAAATATTAAACTTAAGTAAAATTCCACTATTACATATGATTGCGTTGCCGTGTGGATGGCACCGTAGAGATTTGAGATATCTCATTATTTGCAATTCTCTTCTTACCTAACATGACTCATAAGTAGGATAGCCACACGTCAAGTCTCCACGTAATTGTCTTAAGATTGAAATGACAGAGAAGAATTCAAGAAGATTCGAGCCTAGATACGGCTTGACTACCGTTAAACATATTTTCGATTTTATTTATGAAATTCTATTAATTTTATAGGAATAAAAAGTCTGGTACTTCTACTTACAAATTGTTATGCGCTTGAAGATATACTTTCGTGACATTATTTTTTTCAAAAGTATACCTTTTAGCTCATTATCACTTTTCAATACTAAAAATAGTAACCCTAAAGTAAAAAGTTAAACTTATCAATTACATTTTAGACATATGATTCGGCCTACGTTTATAACAAAACTACTCTGTACTATATAGGTAGTAAGAGAAACGACATTTGTCTTCTGTACAGCTCTGAATCGATTCAAACTTAAAACATGTTCTTTATTGCGACATGCATACGGGTTCTGTGACATGATTGGCGACGGACACCATCACATTTATTACACTTTTGAAGTGGTAGAGATGTGTATCTTCAAACTTGTTCAAACTTTGAACTTTTAAAGATCGTAGTATTTTTTACGTAATGTTTCTTTTATCTCCTTGCTCAATTTCAGTCGAAACGAGCGATCGGTTCACGTGAAGTGAATGCCGAAATTCAGTTAGTATTAAGTCTTAATATTGTGATTTATGAGTAAATATTCATGATAACTTAATATTTTAGTTACGAATTAAGGATGGGTGTGCATACTTAAGATTAACAGGCGAATTAGGAATAAGGTTTACTCCAAGCTGATAACTGATGGACAGCTATTATGACAAACAATCGGTCAAAGTCAACGTGAGAAATATTGAAAAATTAATACAAAAGTTATTTCTAATAATAACCACTAATATTATACGTGTACCGAACCGACTGCATTAACCGACATCAAAAAATATCGATGACGAGCGGCCGGCTCATTGGTAACGTGGCGGTTAATCCGCTTGTACGCCAGAGGCCGTGGGTTTGAGTCCCTCCTCGATCATGGATGTTTATATATGTATTATATGTATTTCTATAATAAAAAGGTTTGTAGATGCAAAGTTCTTAAATTCATAAAAATGTTAAATATATTCCCGTTGTCTAGTACCTGACACAAGTCCTTACTGTACTTAGCACGTGACTAGGCTAACGTAATGTCATAAGTCCACAGGTATTATATTGTTAATATTGAGTTCATTCAGAGACATGGTGCATGAAAATACATCCGCCTATACAACGGAATTGGGCCGGCACGACCGGGGAGGTACATCTCGCTCACTTGATACCGCCGTAAAGTGACACCTACGGTGTCGCGTTTCGTGCGGCTTGTGAGTAGCCGTAGGCCCATTGGGGGGGCTGAAAAGATGGGCAACGCATCGGCATAATTATAATATTAATCGTCGGTAGTCGTTGAAAGACTCAGATTTCTCGTATTGATGTCGTAAGTTTATGCGAATGTTGCTCATTACAATAAAACTACTTTTACGGATTCTATCGCAGTTTATTCAATTATTTAAACCACCCGTGACCATGGTTGCTATAAAGCTTCTGAAACGTCGGGCTAGTTAAATACCGTCATAAAATCCGTAAGAGTAGTTTTATTGTAACTCCAATTTTTCGTTTGTCCCCCTATAATATAAAACAAAGAAAAACAAATGTCCTAGGACCGTGACATGTGGCATTCGGCTCTTTCTGCCTGCATTCGGGAGCTGGAGTGGAGATATGTTGTTTTTGGCAAGCTGATAACGTAACATTCTCATAAAGTATAACAAAGACGAATAAATATTTAGTGCTTTCAATATTTATACAAAAAAGAGGGAAAAGTGGGATACTAATGTTCTCGATATGATGCAAGATATTTTTGGAAGTGGAACGACTCGTGCTCTGTCACGCGGGAATGGGCACAGATAATAAACCTGAGCATTTCTGTGGCGGCACGAGTTCAATGAAGCCGCATGTATTAATATTTCTTATTCAACATTTCAAGAAGATCCGCTGTGTGAAAAAACAAGTCAATTAATCACTTAAAAGCTCTTAAAATAAAAAATACAATGTATAATAATATGTATGAAATGTGTGCAATTTTGAATAGGCCATTCAAATCTTACCATCACAAGAAAAAAGATACAGTTACAATTTGTTTGACGTAGCGTTTTTTTTTTTAGTTATCAAGAGGGTGTCATCGTAAAGGTTAATTCAAATTTGTGACTTGCCACCCTTGTTCTGTGACTGCCATCTTGAAAAAAATGGATGCTGATGGTTTTACAGTATATCTGACCAACCATAATATCTGGTCACATAGGCTAACATTTAAACATTTTTGTTTCTCCACAATTTTATGCAAACAATTTTGTCTTAAAATCAAAAATGAAATTTGTTAACTAAAATTTTCTTATTTTTAATGCTTAATAATATTGGCTAAATTTAAAGTAAGAAACTAACATTCTAACACAAGACTTTTATATATAATAAGTCCTATTACTTTTTGTAGCGAGGTAAAAGAATACTAAAGCTATAAACAATAACATTCATATTATATATTATTTAGTACATAATCATTCTTCTTGTGATTTTACAAATAAATTAAATCACAGTGTTTTATAGAGCAGTTCCCAAGGAATATTTTAATTGATAGGTAATAACTAAAGAATAAAGTTGCGTCATTTGAGAAACGTAAGCTGAGCCTATAAAATGTTACATTTCAATGGAGTATAATAAAAACATAATGAAATTTAAAAGAAAATGACTTCTTAGTCATCTCCATTAATCCCAACTCTCACAAGTCGTGAATCCATGAAGACGCCATGCCTACTAAATTATTGCGTATTGACAGATCCTCTACATTTCCTGTGCAGGAAAGTCGTCGCTTGAACTTTTATAATTATGTTTCAAACCTTGTACTAAGCCTTTTAATAAAATCAATGAACAAAATAAATTACAAGAGTCTTAATTTAATATTATTGTTTACATGTATAAGTGACATTGTTAAGCACTCATTAAGTGTTTACACACCTTCTTCATGAACATCCAAAGAATCTTTCCGTTCGGATTTCTCATCGTCGTCGGAGTCAGGGTCTATGATGATGTCTGGTTCTGTCATTATCAACTCGGGAGGCTGGCATGTGGAGCTTACTGATGGATCTAAAATTAAAACAAATGTATCAATAAACATTTTAAGGTAACAGAGCAGCAAGGGTGGGCGAGCCCTCGACGTCTGAGTTGAAGGACGAGGCCCCGCGGGCTCTCTGGCCATGGTAATATCAGTTAATTGCATTAAAGTAACTATTATAAACATTCTCATATCCGGATGCATCTCTCCCATCTGCAGAAGATTCCCCTAATCTTATTTATTTTCCACCCCAAACCTAGTCTCGTCGCACTCATGGCAAACTGATGATGCTGTATTGGGCTGTTCCTTGCTTTCACAGCCTCAGTCCACATCGGAATAAATGTAAGATGAGGATCACATATAATATGTACGTACAAGGTAACTGGAGCATGCATTACTGAGACAATAAAAATATAATATGTACGTACAAGGTAACTGTAGCATGCATTACTGAGACAATAAAAATATAATATGTACGTACAAGGTAATTGGAGCATGCATTACTGAGACAATAAAAATATAATATGTACGTACAATTTAACTGGAGCATGCATTACTGAGACAATAAAAATATAATATGTACGTACAAGGTAACTGGATCATGCATTACTGAGACAATAAAAATATAATATGTACGTACAAGGTAACTGGAGCATGCATTACTGAGACAATAAAAATATAATATGTACGTACAAGGTAACTGGATCGTGCATTACTGAGACAATAAAAATATAATATGTACGTACAAGGTAACTGAAGCATGCATTACTGAGACAATAAAAATATAATATGTACGTACAAGGTAACTGAAGCATGCATTACTGAGACAATAAAAATATAATATGTACGTACAAGGTAACTGGATCATGCATTACTGAGACAATAAAAAGAATACTTTAAGATGTAAAAGTTACATAATACAGTTAAATGTGCACATTTCGTTAAAATCGGTCCAGCAGTTTCGACGATTACTACAGAAAAACATCGTGACACGTGATTCTTAGATAAAATCTAGAAAATTGTAACATGGCTAAGACATATTCATAGCCATTGATTTACAACAAAAACAAGTTGTTGTTAAGCTAACAAAGATTTTGATGATAGGACCAAAAAATCCGAGTTTGGATTAGTTCATTAAATTTATCTTTTACAGTTATAGATGAAATTTGCTTTGTTAGAAAGAATCTGCCTTAATTATTCGCCTAATTATAACTTTACGTAATCGCAGAGGCATTTCAGGGTTTTCAACAAATTTAATTTATACATTATCATCATTACATTATCGTGCCTTAAACACTAACAACATTATATTTTAAGCCTAAGAAAGAAGATATGTATGAAGGGCTCGTTATATGTGGCACTCGGTTATCTCTGCCTGCGCCACCAGGGAGCTGTGTAGATGTGTTGTCGTGGTTGTTGTTGAAGAGTCATTAAAATATTTTTTGTATGAAGCACAGCGTGTTTGTATGAACTACAAAGAAGATGATGAATGTGGAGGAAGCACTACATGTATGTAGGGCTCGTCAAATGTAGCAGTTGGATCTCTCTGTCCACCTCATTAGATAACTGTGTGTTGTGTTGTAGCGGTTGTTGTTGAAGAGTCATTAAATTTAATTTCAGCGCAGGCCGCAGGCTTATTCAATAATAGGATACGGATATTCTTATCTGTAATATTTTTATGTTATGACGATTTAGTTTCTAAAGTTACAGCATTTCCTACATAGACATTTCGAAAAATGGAAATTGAAAATTGTCTCACAGCGAAATGTTGCCACTTTGATCCCAGCCGTCCGTTGGGCCGTTCACACTTTCAAAAACCGCGCATGACACGATAACACAATGATCTCCACGTCCCGGTCATGCTGGACAACTCGGCTATAATATTAGTAGTATTCCTTCTTTCGTGCTGTACGGGAAGCAAAGGGAGGTCGGAGTCCCTTATTTATTTTCGACGTCCATAGATATCTGCACACTTGTTAATAAGGACGTATCCAATTCCGCTGAAATTCAGCATGACACTAAATCTTACAGAACCTCTTTTTAGAGACTAATTCAACTATTGTGTTGGTGTTGATGATGTTGCGATAAAAGAGTAGAGACCATACTATTTAGCTTTCTATAGCATTTTCAATCTTATCAACAGTGAACTAGGTCAATTTTCCAATGTTGCGTACTTAGTTGCTTCACGCGAGGCTCGCTCGTTCCAGTTTCTGTATGTGTGTGTAACCGATGTATGTAAGTATGTAGTAACATGTAGAACGATTCATTCCGCGTGTTGCTTTAGCCTATTAGCTCATAATGGGTTATTAGAACTCTTTAACTGTTATGATAGCCTTGTGAATATAGTGCCGCTTCTTACAAATTAGTTTATTTGCGTATATAAAACATTTTTTGCCGTGATGCTTGTGCTGTTTTTATCAACAGAATTGCTTCTCATAAGTTTTTGAACGTCAAATTGATCAACTAAGCACTTGTTACCTTTTGTTGTTACTCTTGAGGCTCATTGGGGGGTGGTAAGGAGGGCAACGTATCGTAATTATGTGGATGTTCATGGGCGTCGGTGGTTATAAAGAAGCTCCGATTTCTCGTTTGCCCGGTTTTCTATATAAAAAAATTGAATAATTGAACCTATACTAATAACACGAAGGTGAAGAGTTTGTTTGCTTGAAAGCGCTAATCTCTGTAATTCAGTCGTTACGCCGAGTATTTGAAAAAAATATTCTTTTTTTTGGAATAGTTAATTTTAGGGATGAGGCGTATTTACTGGAACACGTATAAATACCCAGCATCAGCATGACAGTGCCACCCGGCCTGCGTACTGTATATACACATCCATACACGGCAAATAGCCGATACGTATTCCAAAGGTATTTTCTATACCTTTCCGCAATAACCCAGCGGAGATGATAATTCCTTTCGGTGGTACTACTGTTGCTGGCGGTGCTATTGCATTCGCCTTAACCGTCTATCGGACAAACGAAGGCTTTTTGTCTTCTTGTCTAGAGAGACTCGTGGGTTGCTAGACTACTATAAGT